>APFE031135877.1:0-29892 GCA_000404065.3 Pinus taeda
CTTTATATGTGATATTGAGACATGTACTTCTATGGATATGATTAGATGATCCACTATGTATTTTCAGGCCTTTTATACTTGCACATATATTGGATCTACTTTTTTCTTGATATGCATACATGCTTTATTATCTCAGATCATGGGTATGCCCGCATTAGAAAACATCTTTCTTTCTGATATCTTCCACTAGCTTGGCCGGCTAAATTCTGGTGAACTCCTCTTAGATCTTGGCATGATTCCTTCTATACACTTAATACATTTCAGCCATCATGTACCCATTTTGAACTCATATATTTTGGGGCATATGTTACAGCACCATTTTACACCCTTGGTAGATTTGATGCTATGTGTTATGATGTAGAGAAACCCTTCCCTTACAAACTTGGTCCAAATTAAAAAAAAATGTCTTAAATCCCATATGTTGTTTTTCCCTGTATAAATCCTGTGTACATGAGGCAATCTATACCCAACCCATGTATATGTTTTATACCTTAAAAAATATATAATATCCTTAAATTTAGGCAGAGTTTATGGGTTTTACCTGTTACTCACCTACTGTAGCCAGTGGTTGAACGACTTCCCAATTGAAAAACTAATTTGAAGAAGTATAAATAGACCTCCATGGGAAGGCCTAAGGGGAGAAAAAGTTTGGATATTCATATTATATTTGATTACATCCCTGATCAAGTCTGAAGAAATATGCGTGTGTTCTTCACTCCCAAGTCATAGGAAACCTTTGCTTCCTTCCCGAGATTTCCTTCATCCCTTTATGACATCCTTGTGTATATCGATGAAGGAGGATTGTTGAAGCTTGGGCAAGACGGATCTGGAGGATGGTTTTGCTTGGAGTTGGCAGATGACTCAACTTGTAGTTCTTCTGTACTCTTTAGTTTACATCAATAAAGAGGTGTTGTTTTGTTCCTGATATTTAAGGTCTTAATCATTAATATATGTTATGATTTTCTTATAAATCTTATGTTAATTCTTATTTTCTTACATACTTATATGACCTAACACCTATATAATGAGCATTATTTCTATTACTATTGTTGTATATTATTTTCTTGAATGAGTTGTAGGTTCTAAAGCATTGGAAGAAGCAGAGGGTTTGGGCCCTGCGGGAATGACCTCAAACGTAGGACCTCTAGGTAATACCTCTTCTTCCTACTTTAGTAGTTTAAGTATTAGGACTACCTGTTTTCATGCCTCTTTATGCTGTAAGCCCTCCACTCTATGACAAAGAGGAACCTAATGAAAATGTGACAAAGTTCCACAAGTCGCCTATGTAAAATAAGAAGGTTCACAGGTATCCATATACTACATGGTATGCATATTATATTGTTTAAATTTCATTTTGGATTGAATGGTAAGCCCTATGTTATGATGAGTATATCACCTTCACAGATGGATCATGTATGCATGATATCTATGATGAAATGATGCACTTGGTAGTGGAAAAGTATCTTACATTTTAGACATAATGAACCTCTTAATATTGATCTTTAATATGATAGTATACTTGATGTTTCATTAACATATATCATTTTATATCTTGATCCCATAAAGAAGTCTAAAACCTTGATTCTAATAAACGATAACTTGATATTATTGATAATGTTTGTGAAAATCATGGTAGCCATGATGATAGAAGTAAAACAATGAGATTGATATTCAATCTACATATGTTTTAATTTGCTTAGTAAATATGGCATATGGTAAAATTGAATTCCTTGACTTTATGGAATGAGTTATGTGGAAAATAAATAATGTTGTGATCATGATTCTTGAAGTATACTCCTATTAGATATTTGAAACCAACCCTTGATGAAGTATTGATGCCATAATGTAATGTTGAAGTAGTTGATGCTAACATATATGAACATGATAAATATGTGATATAGTCTAACTTTATGTTTTAATAGATATGTTGTTGCTTGACATTATTATAGACAGATTGATGAAGTGGCTTCACATTCAGAGGGATAATATCTCCATAAGATCCTTACTCCTATTATCATTTCCATTGAATGTAGTCTATTTACTATTGAAGTATGATTTATGGACATGAATAGTCAAGTACCTAATATTGTTTATCTGCAACAAATTTATGATCTAAGAGATAGAGTTTTCCATTACTCCAAGGTTTAGTCACATGGAAGCAAGCTTACATGTGTGACTATAGCCTCAACCACATGGAACTAAGCTCAGGGGTGTTAATGTAGCATCCCAACCTCACGAAGGGAGGGCTATGGGTGTGACCATGCCTGTAGGACACAAAAATTAAATCTTTTTCACCTGAAGGATGTCAGACCTATAGACATGGAGCATACAGTAGAAAGTTCTAGGAGAACATAAATTTAAATGTTGGAATTACTATAATGTGAATATGTTGACTAAACTTGTGTTTTCAGGTGACCAAGATAAGCGTATCAATATGTAATTATGAGTGAGGATTGTGTATGACAGTATTTGATAATTGTTGTAATGGTTTGGCTTATTCATATAGATAAGCAATGTTTAGAGCTTTGACATGATTCTTGATAATGACTTAGAACTTTGACTTGATGTTTAAATATGTTTTGGGCTATAGATCTCTTTGTGATAGAAAATTTGGATTTGACTTGATGACTAATGATTTGATTTGACGTATGATGATTTTCCTTCATAACAATGCTAAATGGGTGTAGCATCTTTCAGTGGTTGATATTGGTATTTTGTGTTGCCATCATTAGCTTTGACACAATGGTTTAAGTATTGATGGATATGATTCAGTATTAAGTAATCTCACAATAAGTGGATGGAACCTATTCTTGGTGTATGCATTTGCATCTAGTGACTTATATTATGATCATGTGAATGACTTGATTAAGTCTGGTTTGATATTGTTTGGTAAATGATAATTTTTTAATAGATGAAGTAATACATTCATATGAGCTCTAACTATATCCTAGTCTAAATAATTTTTTACAGTGGTATTGACGAGTTTAATATTAGTTTTTCTTCATTTGACATCTAAAATTTGATAATATTACGTAGCTGATTTGATTGCATGGTACTGATTTGTGTAAGGTTGATCATATTGGTTTGGTAAAGTGTTATGTTTGCATAAAGTATTGTATGAAGCAAGCTACCCAAGCTAGATATATCTTCTTTGAGAGTTATCTAGTGAAGTGAAGATGATGTGTTGATCCAAACCTCAACTTCAAAAGTGTTCCAAGGTATGACTTTGATTTTGATTTTATATACTCATGGTCTACTCTTCACAAGTAATGAGCCTCTAATGATCAATGTAAAACGGATTTGGCTTCTAAAACTCAAAATAATGAATCATGAAATGATGAATTGATTTATGAAATTGGGAAAAGAAAATATATGTATTGTGAAGCTATTAAGGAACTGTTAGAAAGTGGGAATGAAATCCTTTGACACTCCCATTGAATTTCAAGAAGTTATGAAAAGGTATTGTTTAACCTGACTTGGAAATCGACAGTTTACTAAAGAATTGATTTTTCATTTGAACACCCATCCGCATATGTTGAGCATAATGAATTCATGATTGAGCCTCTTCATATGCATTGAGTTTCCACCCAATACCCTTCAAGATATTTGCTTGGGATGAACAATTTCTGATCTGAGATATTCTTCCTGTGATATGTGTCTGCATGGATGTATTCATGATGATTGGGATCATTATTGTCGAGCACAATCAGATGCTACCTTACTATGAGATATGACATGATGTTTTGGATGAGAATTTTGTAGATTTAAGTATGATTGAGGTTGATTATGATGTGGATAACATGACCAATTGTGAGGAAAGATAAAAGGGCTCTTCATAAAGTTGTTTAGGAAATTTATGAATATGACATGGATACATTGTGATAATAATGATTGGATCCAATTGGCAGAGAATCCCATATATAGATAGCAATGAGATAGCTTTATATATTGAGATAGTGTTTTTGTATGAGACAATCTTAGGATTGTGGTTCACACCCTGTTAAGAGGGAGGATGACTATGGTATCCTTTTTGTGAAATGTATATTTTGTTTTAATATGATATTTGATTTTATTAACATAATATTGTTGCTAATGAGATATGATGATTACCAGATATGAGCACGATGATATGTTTTTGATTTGTAGAGATCAAGACTGGTGTAGAAAACTAAGCCAACTCTTCCCCCTGTGTCTATGATTTGAGGGTGAGGAATTGAGATGGAGAGTTCTTGGGGTTTAGGGATCTCTGGAAAATAGGATCATATATGTTTCTCCCCTATCTGTCACCCATAGGGTTGCAGATATTGCTGCCCTATCTTGGTTTCTTTAGAATATACCCCAGCTGAAATCATACCCAAAAGCTAGGCTTGTTAAGACTACGCTCCTCGTCTAGCCAACGGGTTGAGAGTGTACTTCGGGTTGTACAACCCAAGCTAAATATGACACAATTGTTTTACCACATGACTCTTGAGGGTCATCACTTGGAAGATCAGTGGGTAATAAGATGGGTTGAGATGTGCTCCCCTACATCATCTATTTCTCTATATCGGGTTGTAGATGTTTAGCTCCCGCATGAGATTTTGGTTTGAGATGTACTCCCTTATATCACCTATTTCCCTATATGGGGTTGTAGATGTTTAGCTCCCTCATGAGATTTTGGGTTGATATGTGCTCCCCGATGTGGTTCCAGGTTGATATGTGCTCCATGATGATATTCTCTTTGATGATGATGCAGGTCATATAATTAGCTCCCTACTGATGTTTCTTAAGTGGTAGTATTGGGATCCCCACTCGTAGTGATTCTCGGAGGTAGCAATGGCTCCCTGATGAGTAGAGGGCAGTAGCTTAGGCTCCCCTTCAATAATAAAATTATTCTTCCTTTAGATTCAATAATTTTTAGCATATGAGCAGGGTTAATCAAGATATGAGAAAGAGATGAATCGATATGAACAACAACAATACATTATGATGATTTACTTGAGATTGGATATGATCTGATGATAGGATACACATGACATAATGCAAGTGGAATTCTCCCTAGTTGAGAGGGAGTACTAATATATGCATCTGAGGTCAAATTTCAATTTGGACAACTCATTTCATGGACATAATTATTTCATTGAATTCCTCTTTTTGAGAGGACCAGAATCGACCTAAACATCAATCAAATTAGATAAGGAAAAGTTTACTTATGAAGAAAATCCCACATTGTTATAGAAATTTTTGGGCACTTCAACCCCAATCATAAATGTCCATAAACTGAGGGATCCTAAGTCCTAAAATTTTTTGCTTCACTGCCTAAAGGAACAAGGTAAACTGATTACATCATCTCCCAGAATTTCTCCACTGAAAACTACTCATAAATGGTCAAAACTGGACCATACTGAAAGCTCAATGCAGGGAGTAAAATGCATATCACCTTCCCAGTATACAAGGTGTGATGCATACTAATTTTCTCCTCTGTAGGGTGCTATGGTCGGGAATGGACAAATGGCAAGGAAAAAAATGCGAGGTGGAAGATCATGGAATCTTCCAGAAGCTTCCCATCTGACACTTGCCACTCCATTTTCAACCAGGGATGAGTAAGATATCATCATTCTCTAAGTGGAAGCAAGAACTATCAGAGAGAAGACACTAATCAAGATCCTAGAAGATGACTCACCTCTCTGTAATCATCTATATATGGATCCATCATCACAGAGATCCAGAGGCTGGAATTTTGTATCTTATAGAGAAGTCCTGTTGGTTTTCTGGTGCACATTCGCAGTGTTGGGTGATATAGATTTGCTTGGGGTGAAGAAGGGCTTCTTAGCTGGAGGATGATGTTGGGTCAGAGCACATGGTTGTAATCCTCTCGCTACTTTTCATCTAAATAAATCTATTCTTGTTTCCTTCCATATTCTTTTGTACTTGTTTATATATGCATGTATATGGTTAATACACATCTGATCCTGTATTATTTATGAATTTAGATCCTTGTTTCTTGCATAGTAGTATGTTGTTGTGATTCCACAGGTTCTTTTGAAGCTGGGCAGACAAAGAAGAAGTAGCAAAACTCTATCAAGAAGGAGAGGAAATCAAGCGCAAGACTCAGGTTGGTCCTCTTGGTTCTCCTCTCGTCTATTTTCATAAAAGGAAACAATAGTAGAATTTGATTGTTCGTTTCTAAGATAGCCACCCATCTTAGTGGGAATAGCAGCATCCGAGTGGACACTATTCCCGGATAACAAAATGGCGACTCTACTAGGGAGCAACTAGATTACCTGTTAGCCTATCTATCCTTGTTTCTTTTATAAACTTACAGACGGAGCCTGAAGTCAAGCCAGCTAGCCTTCGAACTGCATTTGTCATACAAATGCAAAGTAGATCAATGTTGCTTCAGTCTATCTCCGTGTTTTGTTTATTAATTAAACAATAGATCTACAAGCAATCTAATTTCCCTGAGTGGTGGCCCTAGTAACCTCTTAGATCACCCCTATGTTTTACAGACACTGATCTTTACTTATTCAGCCTAAACACCTAAACTAGATTGCAAACTAGGAGTGAAATCCCATTCAAAGTCTCGCACGACTACCATCGCACCCTGCCTTCAAGGGAGTCTGTATGCATCGCACTTCTGGAGTGCAGTAGGTGCACTGCATACTGAGTTCACTGTGTAACAGGTGCGATGGTCAGGAAGGGTTAACTTTACCCTCCAACTGTGGATTTTTCTCACTATTTTCAGTCTTATTCAAGAGTTTTGCTGTCTGTAGTTAGTGTGCTTATGTGAAATCCCCCTTCTCTTGCATCATTCCACCTCCTTAGTGCAAAGAACTATAAATGTTTTTATGTATTGTTCGTTGTTTTTAGTTCTCTTTTGCAAAAAGTAGCATAGTCGAACTCTCGTCTCTAGATCTGAAAGTGTCGTAGCTGTCGTTTTCAGTTTTAGTAAGAAATCCCATTGTTCTTGATAGTAGATTATTCAGTTACTATTGCATAGGATTTGAATTATTAGTTTTAAAGTGTCGAAAAGAAATTTCCATTTCAAAATCACAAAGTGTATCTCTTTCTTTCACTTCGTTTTGAAAAATAATTTTGTTGAGTACTATCACTTTAAAAGTAATTCAGTTTTGCACATAGCTTTCTTAACGTCATGCACACATTAAGAAGGCTGAAAACAAATACATGCATGCGCATTTGCATTTTGATTGCTTGGCTTGATTTAGGACTGTGCATTTAGCGTGTGCTCTATGCTCTGTGAAGAAAAGATTCATGACTTTCTTCCCTTTAGTAGCTAGGATTTTCATTGCTGAAAGAAGATCACACGTTTGTTTATCATCTTAGGCTGCATTTTAGGAATTATATATACATCACATGGTGAACCTGAAAGGAAAACTGTTAAGCAAGATCAACTTAAAATAAATTCAATGAATCTAACAACGCTTTGGAACTTAACACACAACATCTAGAGGTCTAGGCTAGAGACATATTCTAGCATCGTAAGGCCTGGTAACTGTTGCTTTCAGTGTTGGTTGGGTGATTCCTCCACTCTTAGACGGAAAGTGCCAGTATGGACTTTTGCTTCCACGTACCATCGAGTATATATTTGGAGACCACAATAGGCTGCATATTTTATCCTTAGGAAGTCGTGTCTACCGCCCTATCGATCGCAATGCACCGAACATAGCATTCGGGAAGATTGACTACCGTACCGTAAAAAGTATTCTGCAGTTTTGTGATTGGTTTGGTAGTCCTCTTTGCCTAGATCTTCAGAGAAGTCCATTTTTCTCCTTTTTAGACTCCTTAAAGGAAAAGGTCCTCTGAGCACTTGTCACTTTAGGCTCAATAAAAATCGAAGGCAACTAGAGTCATCTTTTGTTTTTTCTTGACTCTTTAAAATTGAAAAAACAAGTTGTGTCAAAGCGTCTAAAAATTTATTTTAATTTGAATAACATCACAAATTCCCCCATTGATCTTCAGGTTGAGAAAATGGAGTCTACCAACCAAGGATTTCCTCGTGAAGGAAATCCTAGTCCCTTCTCCTCTTGGGGAGATGTTGGTCCACCCCATTTGGCCACTTTGTCACTTCCAGGATTGATAATTGGTTTGCCTATCTGGCTCTTCTCTACCTCCGTCGTTCAGAATCCTGTAATTCCTAAACAGTCTAATCAGCAACTAGACAACACTAGAGTTGCCTCCCAACCTTCTACTTCATATGATTCTCCCTCTCCTCCTTCCTCTCCACTTGATAAAGCCGATAAAGCTAAAAATCAAGTAACTGAGAAGAAGAAGAAGCAGAAAGAGAAAAAGGAAAAGAAGAAAAAGGAACCAAAATCGAAAGGGAGTAACCAAGTGTCGTCTAGAAAAAATCCTCACATCACATAGTCAAAACCTAAATCACCTTGTGTCATTTGCAATGGAGACCAATATCACCGAGATTTTCCCTACATCCCTTGGATCTTAAGGGACTGGTCTCCTCGTTTGCACAATCCGGTAGCATCAACCTTTGGCGATCATGTTGAATTCTCACCATCAACCAGTGAAAGTGAAGCACATGGACAAAGAAGGAATCCTAAACTTCCTTGTAAGTTGTGTGAAGGCAGTCACGCTGTCCACCATTGTCCCTTCCTTGATGAGGCTAAAAGAGTTTTAGATGATCGTCCGGTTTCACCGCTATGACTTCCTCCTGGATATAAAAAACTCTTGCCAAGTCCTCCACCTGTTGAAAATCCGATTGGCCCGTCATTGTGGTCGGCCGAAGCATCTATCATTAAAAATGAACCCTCTGAGTCCATACCAGATGAAAGTCAAAGGGTCGATATGGTAGTGGACCTAGTCTTGCCTTCAGAGTGTTCATGTTTGAATGATACCATCACTGAAGAGAAAGAGAACGACACCGTTCAAATTCTTTTCATCAACACAGACTCCGATGAGCTTGGGGGTAGTCCTCTCATTCCTTTATCGTAGGAAGGAAGTTCATCAGAGTCATATCCGACCGTCTATTCGGTCCCACCACCAAGCAACTTAGTCATTTCCTTCGACTGGAATCTACTAGGCAGACCCCGTTTACCAACTAGTGTACCATTCATAATTATTGTACAAGCTTATATAATGGTCATGGTTGGTACCATCATTGACGAAGGGGCTTCTGTGAGTATCATTTCCTCAACTGCTTGGAAAGCACTTGGTTCGCCATCACTTTTGCCTGAAATGAGAAATTTGATAGGATTCGACAAGGGAACCAGTCGACCTTTAGGGATCCTTCCAAATGTGCCCATTACTTTGAGAAGGAAAATTGTTCACATGAATGTTATGGTAGTTCAAGGACCTTTAGATTATAATCTACTCCTTGGACAAGACTATATTTATTGCATGGGAGCCATCATCTCCTCACTCTTTAGAGTAATGTGTTTTCTGCACGAAGGAAGAATGGTCAAGCTCGTGGACCAAATGTCATTCCCCAGATCACACATCACAAATAGTCAAATGCCATCCCTAAATGGTTTTTTCATGCAAGAAATGTCTCATCGGTCTCCAGTCCGTCCACCTGATGAGCGCGAGTGATTCAGGAAGGTGTGGCTGAAACCCAGGGGGCATGCACCCTGGTCTGCTTCGGCAGAAAAACTCTGGGTATAGGGCAGGTTTCGGCGAAGGATATATGACTAGTCCGATACCCATCCATATAGGAAAAGGGGATTAGACCGGGTAAGATACCTCCATTATAAGGTATGCCTTTCCCGATAGAACAAATGTTTTGCCTACAAATTGAAGGGTAACCTGGAAACTCTACTTCGCTATACTTGGGGGCATGAAAACCTTTCTGCATGCAAGCGAAGAGCGACTATTTACTTTTTTAATTTTTAGGACCTCTAACCCTTTAAACCCATAAGGCTAGTCATTTCCTAAATTTCATAAAGAAAGGATCCGTGGCAAAGATTGAGAGATGTAAGCCACTTCAAAATAGCATCACAAATGAGACATTTCTTATCATACGACTGGTGAGCAATGTTGTCGTAGAGTTCAAGCTCATTAAAAAATAAACTCTCCACAAGAAATTTTAGTGCATAGTTCAAGCTCGTTAAAAAATAAACATAAGTCATGAGCAAATGTTTCCCCCAACATTCAAGCTCGTTAAAAAATTAACCGGTAAATAACCATTGTGAATGCCTTATCGCCAGCTTTTGAGCCTTGGTCGTGTTCTCGCCATCACCTCCACTCTGTTTTTAGCCGATCATTCACCCCCATATGATTTTTTAACCCTTCGAGGAACATCTGTGAAGAGTGATTCTATTAGCCATCCTTGTGACACTGCCATGATTGGAAAATTCCAAATCTTACCTAGAATCAGCTGCTAGTCGAAACCATCACTCGTTCCTCGAAAACGAGTCTTCTTTAAGCTCTTTTCACCTGAATCATAAAATATGAAAAGATTGTCGAGCGATTGGCCTCTTTGGCTCATTAAAGGCATCGGAAGTGTTATCCCTCCTCTAGATTTTAAGCTTTTTGGACCTGAGGGATTATTACACAAAACGATCGAGCGCTTGTCTTGCTCGGCTCATTAAAACTATCGAAAATTCATCCCTTTTGTATTATTTTACACTTTTTCTGACTTAAGGGATTATACAACGAAAAAGAATCTTTGGAGTCTCCTTTCCGTTTCTTTCACACTCTCTAAAATTTAAAGAGACCGAGTTATCTTTGTTGTTAAACTCGTTAAAACTAAATAGTGACAAAATCATCCAAATGGATGAGAACTAGTTTCATTATCGCTAGACTCGCTAAAACATAGCGACAGGTTCACCCAAAGGGTGGATTATAGAACAAGCATATGTTATCCTCCTCAAGCTCGACAAAAATAAAGAGGTACTGGTCAGCAATGACTGGGGAGAGTTGGGAAGAAAACTTGAAGAAACTTTATTGGTAGCAAGTCACTCTTGAACATGACACTTTCCTTCCGCATCCATGCCGGGTTGGGTCGTTCCATTCACTGGGCATCACCATTGGTCCATCACACCATCCATCTTTGGGGTTAACGCTACTGATCCATCGTCAGTGTTGCCGATATGTTCAAGAGAAGTCATTCAGACAATTCACCCATGTCTCACCCACTGCAATACATTCATGCTTCATTCCTTCATGACTGCCACCCTGAACCCTGTATCATCAGTTTGTTTTCACTTCCAAAATCATTTGCTTTGTTTCGTGTCATTGATGTGGGATTCCTTAAGGCCCTCCTACGACGGGTCACTTCTTGTTGACATCAGCTCATTATCCAATAAGTCGATTTAGGAACAACCCTTTCAGTACTTTGAAGCTTGCATGCCTCAATGGCAAGTTTCTCACTTTCGGCGATAGGTTTACATCAATGGCCTTCGACTGAGAGATTTTGTGTGGTGTTCGATGCCAAGTCCATTTTTCACACCATGTGAACTGTACTGTAGTACCTTGAGGGTCATTATCATTATTGGTGATTCCTCTCACACCTGTTAACAGCTTACATCATTGGCTGGTAATCAAGCGATGTCTTTCCATGTTCGATTCTAGAACATTTTTCACATGGATCGACTTGTACTCCGAGTGAAGATTGAACGAGTTTGAAGACCCCGGATCTAGTTTCATCCACCCGGGCTGCAATATATTCAGGAATATAAAGACATTAACTGTACATAATTTCCGAACAGATGATCATCCAAATCAAAGGATGATGTGTCCATATCATCAGTCTATCACACAGACGATTGTCTGTCCTATGTACATGGGAATGAATTTATAAAGCTGAGCATGGGAATGCCCGCCTCAGCTAGATCATGAAAAAATGTTGTCAAAATAATATATTGTATTGTATCTTATTACAGGTCACCTCCCAGCTCTGAAAAACTTCAGATCCTCATAGTAAAGAATTTCACCCGACATCAGAAAGATTAACGACCTCATGCTTTAGGGGGAAATTGTTATAGACATTTTTGGGCACTTCAACCCCAATCATAAATGTCCATAAACTGAGGGTTCCTAACTCCCTAAAATTGTTGCTTCACTGCGTAAAGGAACAAGGTCAACTGATTACATCATCTCCCATAAGTTCTCCACTGAAAACTACTCATAAATGGTCAAAACTAGACCATACTCAAAGCTCAATGTAGGGGATGCGATGCATATCACCTTCCCCGTATACAAGGTGCGATGCATACTGATTTTCTCCTCTGTAGGGTGCGATGGTTGGGAATTGACAAATGGAAAGGACAAAAATGCGAGGTGGAAGATCATGGAATCTTCTAGAAGCTTCCCCTCTTACACTTGCCACTCCATTTTCGACCAGGGATGAGTAAGAGATCATCGTTCTCCAAGTGGACGCGGGAACTATCAGAGAGAATACACTAATAAAGATCCCAAAAGATGACTCACCTCTCTATAATCATCTATATATGGATCCCTCATCACAGAGATCCAGAGGCTGGAATTTTGTATCTTATAGAGAACTGATGTTGGTTTTCTGGTGTACATTCACAGTGTTGGGTGATCTAGCTTTGCTTGGGGTGAAGAAGGGCTTGTTAGTTGGAGGATGATGCTGTGTCAGAGCACATGGTTGTAATCCTCTTGCTACTTTTCATCTGAATAAAGCTATTCTTGTTTCCTTCCATATTCTTGTGTGCTTGTTTATATATGCATGTATATGGTTAATACACATCTGATCCTGTATTATTTATGAATTTAGATCCATGTTTCTTGCATAATAGTATGTTACTGTGATTCCACAGGTTCTTTTGTAGCTGGGCAGACAAAGAAGCAGCGAAACTCTATCAAGAAGGAGAGGAAATCAAGCGCAAGACTCAGGTTGGTCCTCTTGGTTCTCCTCTCGTCTATTTTCATAAAAGGAAACAATAGTAGACTTTGATTGTTTGTTTCTAAGATAGCCACCCATCTTAGTGGGAATAACAGCATCGAAGTGGAAAATATTCTCTGATAACACACATGTGCATATTTGATAAGGTCAACCCTAAAGAAAATTGGAATACAAGTTACCATAACCTCATTTGGACATCATCATGAGATATTTTCTATTCTCTTTCTTGGTTTTTATCTAGCACAGGTGTTACCAGGAATAATGTCCACTTGGAGCTGCTATTCCCACTAAGACTGGTAGCTATCTTAGAAACAAACAAGTAAAGTCTACTTTCTCTTTCCTTTATGAAAATAGATAAGAGTGGAACAAAGGAGACCAACCTTAGTCTTGCGCTTGGTTTCCTTGTTTGATTCCTCTCCTTCCTGATAGACCTTTACCACTTCTTCTTCATCTTCCCAGCTCCAAAGAGAACCTGTGGAATCAAAGCAACATAATACTATTGAAAAATAGAGATCTATATTCATAAATAACACAGGACCAGATATGTGTTAACCATACAAATGCATATATAATGAAACATACAAGAATATGGAGGAAAACTTGAATAGCTTTATTAATATCAAGAGTAGAAAGAGGATTACAACCATATGTTCTGACCTAGCATCATCCTCCAGCAAGAAAGCCCTTATTCACCTCAAGTAAAGCTTAGATCACCGAACACTATGAAGTTACATCAGAAAACCAACAGTACTTCTCTACAAGATACAAGATTCTAGCCTCCGGATCTCTGTTATGATGGATCCATATATAGATGATTGTAGGGAGGTGAGTCATCTTTTGGGGTCTTGATTAGTGTCCTCTCTCTGATAGTTCTTGATTCCACATGGATAATAATGATCTCTTACTCATCCCTGGTCAAAAACAGAGAGGCAAGTGTCAGAGGGGAAGCTTCTGGAAGATTCCATGATCTTCCACCTCACATTTTGTCCCTACCATTTGTCCATTCCCAACCATCGCACCTACAGAGGGTACATTCAGTATGCATCGCACCCTTTACACTGGGAAGGTGATATGCATCACACCCTCTGCACTGGGTATTCATTATGGTCCAGTTTTGACCATTTCTGAGCAGTTTTTAGTGGAGAACTTCTAGGAGATGATGTAATTAGCTGACCTTGTTCCTTTAGGCAGTGAAGCAACACTTTTACGGACTTAGGAGCCCTCAGTTTACAGACATTTATGATTGGGGTTGTAGTGCCCAAAAATGTCTATAACAGTTGCCCCCTAAAGCATGAGGTCATTAATCTTTTGATGTCGGATGAAATGCTTTACCATGAGGATTTGGAGTTTTTTCGAGTTGGTAGGCGACCTGTAATAAGATACAATACAATACATTATCTTGAAAACATTTTTTTATTATCTAGCTGAGGTGGGCATTCCCATGCTCAGCTTTATAAATTCATTTTCATGTACATAGGATAGACAATCGTCTGTGTGGCAGATTGATGATTTGGACTCATCATCCTTTGATTTGGATGACCATCTATTCGGCAAAGATGTACATTTGATGTCTTTATATTCTTGAATATATCACACCCCGGATGGATGAAACTAGATCCGGGGTCTTCAAAACTCGTTCAATATTCACTCGGAGTACAATTCGATGCATGTGAAAAATGTTTTGGAGTCGAACATGGAAAGACATCGCCTGATTACCAGCGAATGATGTAAGTTGTTAACAGGCGCAAGAGGAATCACCAATAATGACAATGACCCTCAAGGTACTATAGTACAATTCACGTGGTGTGAAAAAGGACTTGGTGTCGAACACCATGAAAAATCTCTCGGTCGAAGGCCATTAATGTAAATCTATCACCGAAAGTGAGAAACTTGCCATTGAGGCATGCAAGCTTCAAAGTACTGAAAGGTTTGTTCCTAGGTTGACTTCTTGGATAATGAGCTGATGTCGACAAGAAGTGACCCATCATAGGATGGACTTAATGAATCCCACATCTATGACATGGAATGAAGCAAATGATTTTGGAGGTGAAACGATATGATGATACAGTGTTGAGGGTGGCAGTCATGAAAGAATGGAGCGTGACTATATTGTAGTGGGTGAGACACAGGAGAATTGTCTGAATGGCTTCTCTTGAACATATCGGTGACACTGACGATGGACTGGTAGCATTAACCCCAAAGATGGATGGTGTGACAGACCAATGGTGATGACCAGTGAACGAAACAACCCAACCTAGCTTGGATGCGGAAGGAAAGTGTCATGTTCAAGAGCGACTTGCTACCAATAAAGTTTATTCAAGTTTTCTTCCCAATTTTCCCCAATCATTGTTGACCAGTACCTCTTTATTTTTGTCAAGCTTGAGGAGGATAACATATGCTTGTTCTATAATCTGCCCTTCAGGCGAACTTGTCGCTATATTTTAGCAAGCCTAGCGGTAGTGAAAATCGTTCTCGTCCATTTGGACGAGTTTGTCACTATTCAGTTTTAACGAGTTTAACGACAAAGATAACTCGATCCTTTTCAATTTTAGAGAGTCTGAAAGGGATGGAGAGGAGACTCCAAAGATTCTTTTCCATCATATAATCCCTTGAGTCCAAAAAGGCGTAAAATAATATGAAAGGGATGAATTTTTGATAGTTTTAACAAGCCGAACAAGACAAGCGCTCGATCTTCTTGTGTAATAATCCCTCAAGTCCAAAAATATTAAAATCTAGAGGAGGGATAGCACTTCCGATGAATTTAACGAGCCGGAGAGGCTAATCGCTCAGAAATATTTTCATATTTTACGAGTCAGTTGAAAAGAGCTTAAAGGAGACTCGTTTTTGAGGAACAAGTGATGATTTCAGGTAGTAGCTGATTCCAGGTAAGGTTTGGAATTTTGCAATCACGACAGTGTCACAAGGATGGCTAATAGAATCACTCTTTGCAGATGTTCCTCGAAAGGGTAAACAATCAAATGGAGGTGATTGATCAGCTAAAAATAGAGTGAAGGTGATGGTGAGAACACGACCAAGGCTCAAAAGTTGACAATAAGGCATTCACAATGGTTATTTACCGGTTCATTTTTTTAATGAGCTTGAACTATGCGTTAAAACTGCTCGTGGCGGGTTTATTTTTAAACGAGATTGAACCCTATGGTAACACTACTCACCAGTCGTATAATAAGGATGTCTCATTCAAGATGCCATTTTTTATGGGGCTTTCAACTTTTGGAAGCTTTGCCCCGAATCCTTTCTTTATGCAAGCTAGGAAACGACCAGCCTTATGGGTTTAAAGGGTTAGAGGACCTACAAATTTAAAAAATAAATGGTCACTCTTCGCTTGCATGTGGAAAGGTTTACATGCCCCTAGGTATATTGAAGTAGAGTTTCTAGGTTACCCTTCAATTTGCAGACAAAATGTTTGTTCTGTCGAGAAAGGCCTACCTTTTCCAGGTTACCCTTCAATTTGCAGACAAAACATTTGTTCTATTGGGAAAGGCCTACCTTCTAATGGAGGTATATTATCTGTTCTAATCCCATTTTCCTATACGGACGGGTATCGGACTAGTCATATATCCTTCGCTGAAACCTACCCTACACCCAGAGTTTTACTGTTGAAGCAGACCAGGGTGCATGCCCCTCCGGTTTCAGTCACATCCTCCTGAATCACTCACATTCATCAGGTGGACAGACTGGAGATTGATGAGACATTCCTTGCGTGAAAAGACCATTTAGGTATGGCATTTGACTATTTGCGATGTGTGAACCGAGGAATGACATTTTGTCTACGAGCTTGACCACTCTGCCTTCATGCGGAAAACACATTACTCTAAAGAGTGAGGAGACGATGGCTCCCATGCAATAAATATAGTCTCATCCAAGGAGGAGATTATAATCTAGGGGTCCTTGAACTACCATCACATTCATGTGAACAATTTTCCTTCTAAAATTAATGGGCACATTTGGAAGGATCCCTAATGGTCGACTAGTTCCTTTGTCAAAGCCTATCAGATTTCTCATTTTAGGCAAAAGCGATGGCAAACCAAGCGCTTTCCAAGCAGTTGAGGAAAGGATACTCATAGAAGCCCCCTCATCGATGATGGTCCCGGCCATGACCATTCTTTAAGCTTGTACAATTATTCTGAATGGTACATAGCTGGTAAACGGGGTCTGCCTAGTAGATTCCAGTCGAAGGAAATGACTAGGTTGCTTGGAGGTGGGACCGAATAGACAGTCGGATATGACTTTGATGAACTTCCTTCCTGTGATAAAGGAATGGGTGGATTTCCCCCAAGTTCATTGGAGTCTACGTTTATGAAAAGAATTTGAACAGTGTCATTCTCTTTCTCTTCAGTGACGGTATGATTCGAAGATGAACACTCTGAAGGAAAGACCGGGTCAACTTTCATCTCGACCTTTTGAATTTCGTTTAGTATGGATTCAGAGGGTTCATTTTCAATGATAGATGTTTTGGCCAACCACAATAGCGGGCCAGCCGGATTTTCAAACAGTGGTGGACTTGGCAAGGGTTTTTATATCTAGGAGGGAACCGTAGCGGTGAAGCAGGACGGTCATCCAAAACTCTTTTAGCTTCGTGAAGGAAGGAACAACGGTGGATGGCATGATTGCCTTCACACAATTTACAAGGAAATCTGGGATTCCTTTTCTATCCAGATACTTCACTTTCACTGGTTGATGGTGTGCATTCAACATGATCATCAGAGGTTGACGACACCGGATTGTGCAAACGAGGAGACCAGTCCCTTAAGATTCAAGGGATGCAGGGACAATCTCGGTGATAGTGGTATCCATTGCAAATGACACAAGGAGATTTAGGTTTAGATGGTACGATGTGAGGATGTTCGCTAGATGATGCTTGGTTTCCCTCTTTCGATTTTGGTTCCTGCTTCTTCTTTTCTTTTTTCTCTTTCTGCTTCCTATTTTTCTTAGTTACTTGATCTTTAGCTTTGCTAGCTTTTTCAAGCGAAGAGGAAGGAGGAGAGGGAGAATTAGATGAAGTAGAAGGTTGGGGGCCAACTCAAGTATCATCTAGTTTCTGACTTGATTGTTCAGTAATTACGGTATTGTGAATGACAGAGGTAGAGAAGAGCTAGACAAGCAAACCAATCGTCAACCCCGGAAGTGACAATGTGGCCATATGGGGTGCACCAACATCTCCCCAAGAGGAGAAGGGACTAGGATTTCCTCCAAGGGGAAAACCTTGGTTGGTAGACTCCATTTTTCTCAACCTAAAGGCCAAAGAGGGAATTTGTGACGCTATTCCAATTAAAATAAATTTTAGATGCTTTGACACAACTTGTTTTTTCAATTTTAAAGAGTTGAGAAAAAACAAAAGATGACTCTAGTCGCCTTCGATTTTTAATGAGCCTAAAGTGACAAGTGCTCAGATGGACCTTTTCTTTTAAGGAGTCTGAAAAGGAGAAATATAGACTTCTTTGGAGATCTAGGTAGAGGGGATTACCAAACCAATCGCAAAACTACAGAATACTTTTCACGGTATGACAGTCAATCTTCCCGAAATAGGTTCAGCGCATTGTGATCGATAGGGTGGCAGACACGACTTCTTAAGGATAAAGGATGTAGCCTATTGTGGTCTCCCAATATATACTCGATTGTACGTGGGAGCACAAGCCCGTACTGGCACTTGCTGTCTCAGAGTCGAGGAATCACCCAACCAACAATGAAAACAACAGTTACTAGGTTTTACGACACCGAAATACGTGTCTAGCCTAGACCTCTAGATGTTGTGCGTTAGGTTCCAAAGCATTGTTAGATTTATTAAATTTATTTTAAGTTGATCTTGCTTAAAAATTTTCCTTTCAGGTTCACTGGGTAATGTGTATACAATTCCTAAAATGCAGTCTAAGATGATAAACAAATGTTTAATCTTCTTTTGGTAATGAAAATCCTAGCTACTAAGGAAAGAAAGTTGAGTCTTTCAATAAAGAGCACAAAGCACACACTAAATGTACTGTCCTAAATCAAACCAAGAAGTATAAATGCAAATGAAAATGCAAGAAAGCCCTTCTTCACCTCAAGTAAAGCTTAGATCACCCAACACTATGAAGTTACATCAAAAAACCAACAACACTTCTCTACAAGATACAAGATTCCAGCCTCTGGATCTCTGTGATGAGGGATCCATATACAGATGATTGTAGCGAGGTGAGTCATATTTTGGGACCTTGATTAGTTTCCTCTCTCTGATATTTCTTGATTCCACTTGGAGAATGATGATCTCTTACTCATCCCTGGTCGAAAACAGAGAGGCAAGGGTCAAAGGGGAAGCTTCTGGAAGATTCCATGATCTTCCACCTCGCAATTTTTCCCTGCCATTTGTCCATTCCCAACCATCACACCCTACAGAGGGGCCATTCAGTATGCATCACACCCTTTACACTGAGAAGGTGATATGCATCGCACCCTCTACACTGGGTATTTAGTATGGTCCAGTTTTGACCATTTCTGAGCAGTTTTTAGTGGAGAACTTATGGGAGATGATGTAATCAGCTGACCTTGTTCCTTTAGGTAGTGAAGCAACACTTTTAGGGAGTTAGGAGCCCTCATTTTATGGACATTTATGATTGGGGTTGCAGTGCCCAAAAATGTCTATAACAATAGGTCTTAGGGACATCCACAGAGGAATGGTTTCACTCGAAGAAGGAATTTCATATTCTAAAGCTTGTATCTATGTTTTAGGATTTTTGGCTTCAGTTGCATGCATGAAACAGGAAGAAATCAACCACAATCATACACTAACCATATTATCAATGACAATGAAGCTTTTTAGTCGCATTCTTAATGCCTCCCCTATGTGACCAACATCTAGGATTTTTGAGTCTAAGTTGCAGAATATAGTCGCTGACTTATAGGCTCCAAGGAGTGACTGGAGCCTTCCTAGTTGCATGCATGACTCCTCCTCCATGCGACTGGGACATAAATGATAAAATTTTGGTTTTCTGATTTTTTTTCTCAATGACCATAGTGTTTGGTAGTTGAGTATAGACAGGGACAATTCATTGTAGACTTCATAATAAGAATTTTGAGTATAAGAATTGTTGGGTTCATTTCATGTATATTGTGTAGTTGTTTTTGTTGGATAGTTGTATGGATGAAGATATGGGTCAGTGTGCTCTCTTTTTCTGAATCATTTGATTACAACCTAATAAGAAGAAGAATTTGAAATGGTTTTCCCCACATTTGGCTTTTCCCTAGTCTTTGACCAATCATTGTATCTCTATGTGTGAATGTTTTTCTTCTATTGTTCCTTTATGTTCCATTGCATTGATGATAATGATATTGTTCTTTCTATATAGTTGCATATGTTTTTGAATACTTATGTAAATCTAAATAATGTTATGATTTTATGGGGTGAATGTAATGTGTTAATGAATAAATGCAATTGTCAAAGCATAGAAAAATATAGTTCTAAGAAAAATTTAACATTAGCTTCAATCCTCATAGGTTTTTCAAGTTCATCCTACAATGTATCAATATTTTTTTGTGTTAAGGGGATCCAATTTAATGGAAAAAAGTCTTTAATGAACCAATCTCTCTCTTGATCAAGATAAATTAGATAACTTAATTTTCCAATGACATCCTTAAAATCCTGCATGCATTCCCATGCAGTTTATTCTTCACATCATTTAATGTCCCACACTTCAAATAGTTCTTGTTGGTTGGTTTGAGGAATTTGAAACTCCTAAACAAACTCTTGCTACTCTTCATCAAGAGTCGAATAGCGATGTAAAGAAAACCATTTAAGAAACCACCTGAGCAACCTCTCTCTCAAAGTAGTTTGAAACTCAATAATCTTAGAAAAATTTGGTGTTTCTCTATCACCCCATATAGCTTCACACAAATAACAAGGTTGTTCAACATCATCATTCCCTCATCCTAAACATTTATGGTATCGAATGGATGATCCTACTACATTTTCGGCCATTACAATCTAATGAGGAAAAATCAACATAAATCCTTGTGAACCAGGTTGAGGCGATCCTAAATAATTTAATTGAGAACCTAAAGAATTTGATTGAGAACCATCTATTGGCATTATGATACAAGTGTTGTCCTTGATGGAAACTCACTCACAGGTCAATTCTTTTTTGACAAAAGGCAACTCAAAGTACAATAGGAATATTCAGAGGTAACAGGGTAGTGATATAGAAGAACAAGAAGATGGAACTAACGTCTACTGATCAAAATAAAGAAGGTGAAGGAAAAGGTTGATGTAAAGAATTTTAAGAAGTATACACATGTCCACGTTGTGGAGGTAAATTCCCTAAGCGGACAGAGGCAATCCCTACTAGCCCAGATGGGGTCTAGCAACAATCAAACAACGCTATCACGCAGGTTCCTAATTGCAAATCAAAGACCAATGATGAGGGCCTACTTGGATTCCAACGCTAGTACTTGTAGAAGAGTTGACGCTCCCGTCCCTTTGCTCCGGCTGGTCATGATCCCCATGATCCCTGTGAACAGACACCTGCACATGCAAAGAACGACACAAACACAAGCATAAAATCCAATAGATGTAACTATATATCAGTCAGAAAGGATATAACTCATCATCATTACAAAGAACAATAAGAGTGGAATCATAATAATAGTCGTCTATTATTGATAAGCAAAGAAGAATACAACCATAGTTCTGACGTCAAATCCTCCTTTGGTTGGGTGATCAGCAGCACATGTCTTGCAAAGCTTGTTGGGAATGGGAAAAAGCCTCTCTCTCCTTGGTTATTTGCACAAGAATCTCCTTACTTTAGATTTGGCCTTATGGGAATGAAGAAGGCTTCTTGCAGCATGAACTTAGCAATTATCAATCTTTAGGACTTTGGAACATGGAACTAGCTTGTTAAAGGCAAAAGGACAAGCTTTTATAGATAGAGGAGAAGGAGTTAGGATCATCCACAATATTCATGGGATTGGCTTTATCACTAAGAAGCTTCCATGAGAGGTGGCGAACCACTTCCCTCCTATGGAGATTCGAATCCAAACTAAACCAACTCAAGATAGATTCAGTTCAGGAGTGGGTTAGGAAGAACCTTCGGATGTTGGTTTCTTAAAAACACTACCCATTTTGGCTAGCGCGAGTGCGACTCTGAGACAGAGCACTAGCTAGCACGTCCTCTTTGGAGGATTTCCCCCATTGGCACGAGTGATGCACAGTGAAACTGCGCCAATGGAAAAAGGGCTATTTTTATGGGTATTTTGTAGAAGATGTCTTCAGGGCATATGAAGTTCATACTTAGGGGAATACAATGCAAGTGTTTCTAGGTCATGTCACTTCTCACAGGTCCCGGCATAAGTCCTCCAAGGTGTGGAAGAAGGGGTAAAAGGGACGGTGACAAGTTTTTGTGTAACAGATGCCCCCTAAAGCATGAGGCCCAAGAGAGAGAGAGGGGTGAAATGCTTTACAAGAACATGGCCAACCAAAAACACTGCCACCCAAGAACCTGCATGGAGAAGTACAACTGATATCTCAAGTACATGATGTATGTGGTATGGGCACAGCCATCCAGTAAGGGTCGATAAACAGACTCAGGCATGGTCGCATCCATCCAGTGAATGTTTCATGTAATGATCATAATAATCCACAAAATTGCAACCTGGATCCCAACAGACAAAATCCAGGGTCTTGCGCTCCATCTCAACCTGAACGAAGTACAAGTTCAAGCATGCGAATATGGGAGTCGAAGTCAAACATGTAGGAACATCGTCTGATTACCAGTCAATGATGAAAACTATGAACAGACATGGGAGGTACCACCAATAATGAAAATGGCCCTCAAGGTACTATAGGTACAATCTATGGCGTACGAATCAGTGAGCCGGCGTCGAACACCCGTAGAATCATTCGATCGGAGGCCAATGATGAAAACCTCACGTTGAACACGAAGAACCTGCCATTGAGGCATGCAAGCTCCAAGGCACCTAAAGGAAGTCTCTAGGTCAACTTCCTAGATAATGACCTGAAGTTGACAGGAGGCGACCTTGATCGAAGGTGGGCGATAATGTTTCCCACATCATCGACACGAGACAGAGGAGGACAATATGTTTGTGAATGAGGATTATGTGAGTTATTAGGGGGAGGTTGATTATTTTGCAGAGGTCAAATTCTCTTGAAAATATCAGCGGCACGACAGTGGACTTGGCAGTATTTGACATCAAATGATCATAGGTCATGGTGACAAGGCAATGAGCAGATGAGAGGTCAAGAAGGATTACCCAAACCCACGGAGGCAAGTGAAAAATGAGATGAGATGTCCCCTCCCAAACACGAATGTAGACAAGTGCCATGTTCAAGAGTGACATATTGCTGACATGACAATGATTCTGGTTCCATTTTTCCCACCATTGCTGGTGAGTACCCCGGTTATTTTTTATAACAAGCGTGAGGGGGATAGCATATGCTTGTAAGGCATCATTTCGACGAAATCCGATGCCATTAAGTTTTAATGAGTCTGACAAAGGAAGAACTCAGCGTCTTTTCATGTTTAGAGAGTTTGAAAAGACGACGGAAAAGTAAACTCCAGGGGTGTCCTTTTTCGTAAAGTTGTGTCTCTCGAGCCTGAAAAAGTATAAAACAATGCTCAAAAGAACTGCTCGATCATTACGATCGAGGAGTACTTTTCATGAATAGTGATTTTGACTTGAAAAAGTAAAAAAGCGATCGAAACCACGTCACTTCGTAACCATGAACGAACCTGAAACGACAAGGGTCCGATGATCTTTTTGTCGTTACATGATCAGAAAAGAGTTTAAAGACGACCGCCTCTCATTTACGTTTAACGAGTCGAGAGGAATAACTCTCCATTCTTTTCATGTTTAGAGAGTTAGAAAAGAGTAGAAAGGTGACTCCAAAATGACTTTTCTGTGTATTTAACGAGTCTGAAAAAGTATAAAATACAACTCGTTTCATCGCCTAAGTCGCACTAAAACCTGCCGCTGCACAAGAACAAGTGTAAAATCCATTTTCGACAAGAATATATATTAAAATATTCATAAAAATGACTTTTAAAACCTATTTAGGGTTAAAAAGGTTATAAACATGTGGAAATGGTAAAAATAAAAATTACTCTTTACTTTTACCTCATTGGAGAGTGACAATAGTGCTTTTGGTGTGCGATCTTCTGGTGACGATTGTGACGAATCCGTGCGACCATTCAAAGCGCCGTCAGTTCCAGGTAAGAGGCCTCCTCTCCTACTCCATTTTTGTCCATTTTTTAGTTGCTTTAGATTGTTTTATCGACCTCTGTGAGGGATTTTAAAAAAATAGGGTTGCGCCCATTGGTGTGGGTATCGGGCACGGACCCAAGCCAATAGGCCCTTTTTCTTCAAAGGCTCGTGCCCATGGGCGCGACTGTTTTAAAAACAGTTGTGCCAACGGCTGAGCGCACCCATTTTTCAAAATTTGACATTTTTAAAGCAATTTAAATGCATTTTTAAGTTTTCCAAAGATCTAATTGATTTTTTTGACCTTGTGGTAGCAAGGAAACGAGAAAAATGGTGCTCCAATGGAAGGAAAGAGAGCATGACAGAGTAGACGAATTGGCCATAGTAGATGAAGATTGTATGGAAGCCCTTAGAAATTGCAGGCTAAAGAAATACTTCCTCACGTCCTATCTACGTGCTCAGTGAGAGCTCTTACGATACTTAATCAACCTTTGGGATGAACATGATCAAGTGTTCTGTATATGAGACCAGGTACTGGAACTGGACGTATCTAACATCTATTTCATCACAGGACTGTCACGCAGAGGGTTGATGCCCCTATTGACAGGTAGCAGGCCATCCAGTGAGAAGATGGAGGAGGTGATGGCTCGAGTTTGCCCAGGGGAAAAATTTGGATCCGGCAGCTCAAAAGTGGATATCGCCACTATTCCGGATCTAACACTCAAAGCAATGTTGTTCACCATCACATGGGCTGCGGGCACCCCACGAAGCAACACAGAACCAACTAATACTGGCTAAAGAGTGTCTAAATCTGACCATCTTCAATTGGGTGGCAGTGGTGATGACCAACATGAAGAGGCAGCTTACAAAAGGTAAGCATGGAAAACTGCAACAATTTTGGTATGGCTCCATTCTGGTGATGTTCATCTTGGAACGGGTACCAATATTTCAGGGCCAAGGTGCCTTTGTACCTGATCCGGTGCCTCGAGAGCCGAAAATGGCTCGTTGGGCGGCACTGATGCCTAGGGGGGGGGAGGCCAACGAATGTCATGGAGGCCAGATTTTTTTGGGTGGCTTCATTGCCAACTGATCGTGGTCGAGGATTGGCCATATGCAGGGACATATTTCACAGGCGACCCTGATCTCCCACTGCTAGAGGGAGAGGATTGGGATGAGGAGATAGGTATGACCTCTTTTTCGATTTTTTGTTTTATGATTTTTTTGTTAATACATGCTTGTTCTAATAACAATTATATGCATATGCAGACGTTGGCCCAGAGCGACCAGTCGGCATGTCTCCTATTGCGAGGAGAAACCAGCCTGCAGCAAATCCTTAGGAGGAGGGTGCTGAGGGGGGAGAACTCATCCAGAAGCTCGAGGGTATCGCTCAAGAGATTCTAGATTATGCTCGGCTAGCAGATGTCCCATTAGCATACTAGAGGCACACGGTGGGGGTGCCAAGTTACATCCACCAACTCTTAAGACGCCTAGTGCGGGCAGTGACATGCTACCATGAGCACCATAGGGATTAGATATCTAGGCTTTATTTCCATGCATATTTTTCGAGAGACATGTTGTCTCTGGATGTACTAAGACAACATGTATTAATTTTTGATGATGCACACTGTGCAAACATTTGGACATATATATATATACATATATATATATATATATTATAATATATATATATATATATATATATATATATATATATATATATATATATATATATATATATATATACATATGCTTTATGGTTTATTGTGTTTTATGCTTCTTATGCTATTTTAAATTACATGTTATGCAAATTTCTGTCCAATACATAATTAGCTAATGCATCGGTTAATGTATTAAATCATCTTGGAATATGTTGATATGTAATGAAATCAAAATCCCTCTATAACAACTTAACACGTAAATATAACCTTAAAATCCGATGGTCTCTGACAGAATAACGCCCATTGAGCTGGTGGACGACAAGCTGAGAGTCCAAGTTCACAACCAATGTTCGAATACTGAGATTAATCACCTCAGCTAGTAACTCAATCACAACACTATACTCAGCAACATTGTTCATGGTACAACCTAGACAAACCCCTTGAAGTTCTACTAACTCACCATGAGGATCGTAGATCACCCATGCCGTAAAGGACAAGTTGCGTGTATTGCGCGAGGCACCATCAGTGAAACCAACGTAAGGCAAACCAGACATCTGTCGAAGAAGAAAAAAGGACACAATAAGTGACAATCATGCCGACACACCAACACAAAAACATGAAAACATGCACACACAACACACTTGCTAAAGCAGACGTATGTACAAAAAATAGAGTGCCTGGAATTATGCATAATATTTTTTCAGGTAAAGCCCATTTTAGGGCTTATCTAGGGGATTCCCTTTGTAATCAATAAGCTCATAAGCCCCGTTTTGCAAAATTATCTTTACAATGTAAGGCCTGTGCCACATGGGCTCGAATTTTCCTGCCCCTAGCTTATCATTGGCTTGATCGTAGAGCAGGACTAAATCTCCCTCAACAAAAAAGCGAGGATGAATAGTGTGATCTGTTAGCCTCCTATACCAATAGGTTTCATATTTCATGATTGTCTTGATCTAACTACGGAATATGTTCAAACCTTCTTTCTTGAGCAAAGGTGTTCCATATTCTTGAAAAACCAAAAAATCAAAAAAGTTAAAAAGTGTAAAGACGGTATACCCTAAAAGAAAAATCAAAGGGTAAGAAAAATAAAGTGGTCAAAAAGAAATGAAAGAAATGAACCCCAAGCAAAGCTAGACCAAGGAAAGTGTGCAAATTCAAATGCCACTACTACTTCATTTTTGTAATAAAACAATTGTGTGCAGCTTGTCCAACCTTTGCCACAATTCATGAATAAGTCAAACTGTTTAAACTTGGCTTAGTCATATTTCAATTTCATGTTATAGATTAGAGAATAAATATCTGACCAAACAGTTTAATCTTGGCAGATAAGTAGATAGTTAGAGTTATAAAAGGTGCTCAACAGTTTATCTAGCCCTTGGATGTAATAAGGTAAATTAGAATAGATTTTTCTTGTGAAAAAGAAAATGCTTGATGAGGGTTTAAAGTCTAAATGCACCCTAATAAAGAAGAGAAAATGGTAGTATTAAGTAGATAGGGTGGTTATGATTGGTGCTGCAAAGTTTATCTGATGAATGATGCTGCTACATGTTTTTTATCCTTTACTTTCATCACAAGTACTAAAGCAGGAAATACACTGGAAAATCACCACAAGCAAAGTCAAACTCATTAACCTCCCTCATCACTTTCCCCTCAAAAGTTTCACTAATTTCCCGCAAAGTACTAAGGTATTTGGAGATCAAAAGGGCTCAAGGCATTTCCTTGACCTCTGAGGGACCGGACCCTCGGCCTAATGATCAAAACGACCTAAGTACTTAAGATAATCCATCATTATAATCTTCCATCTTTAACTTTGTCCTAAGTAAAATCCTATTTTACTTAGGAAACTCATGCAAAATTCCATAAAAATCCCTCAAGGTAACTTGCTATTCTAAGTTTAATTGTTGAGAGTAAATATTTGCAATTATTCAGAGAGTTATCACTTTCTTTAGATGTGCAAAAATATTTTGAGTTTCTTTGTTCCCTTTGCCATATTTTACATTTAACTCTATTATCTAAATCCCTAATAAAATACCTTATCCTAAGTATATAACTCCCTTTTTATAAATATCCCAAAACCCTTATATTATATAGTTTAACCACAGTAATTATTTTCCCAAAAATTCATTAAAAACCCCGCTTATAAGCCCTTTGGTTAAAATTATCATTATATTATAATATCGCCCTTATGGTAATTAAATAATATTTGTTTGTTACCATATAAATAAAAAATATATATACAAAAACTTTAAACATGCCATATGTATGTTTAAATACAAAAATATCAATAAAACTTCCAAAAAGTTCCGTGCCACCGTGGTTTGTCCACCTGGCAATCCCCGCCCCGACTGCAAGTAAAACTTAGTGTTCTTTGTTTTTCGCTGAAATAGTGATTAAAAATCATCACTAAGTCCTTCCCAGAGGTTTTAAAACTGTGTAATTGCTCCCTAAACCAACAAATTGTGCCAATTTCCTTCATTTTTTAGAAATCCCACCCGGCCTGTGAGTAAAACCAAAAACCTCCATTTTGAATCCACAAGAACCAAAATGGAGGTGTCGACAGCTCTGAATATTACTCCACTGAATGCTCCTCACTGTGAATTGGAATATTTAACTTTGATAGATGAAGATTTCCAAATTAAAGACTTGCATTTTGATGAAAGTCCCCTATTGAGCTATTTTCGCTGCAGAGATGAATACTCAAAGGGGCACGATCTTATAAGGTTGTGGGAATCCAACCTCCCAAGGTATCTCATTCCTTCAGTCATCCCAGAAATCATCCATTACTGCCATTCTAACTATGATATGACTCAAAGAGCTACAATATCCCTTTACCAGAGTGTTCTTTTCCCCATTACTCCCCAAGCTATCAATGTGATGCTCTATTTTGAACCTGGTCAAAACCTCACTCCCTTGTCCATTGGGGAATTGCTTGAAAAATCTACTCGATTGTCCCCTGAAGAGGTAATCAGAAGATCACATCCTTGGATAAAAAGTCTTAATACTAGTCATAATATTTTTTTACTCCAAGATTGTTATCAAATCTAAAGAGTATCAGTGGTTAAAGAGTATCAGTAGTTAAAGTGTATCAGGTAAAAGTCAATGAAAGTTAAAACGAAGTTACAAAGAAGTCAAAGGTAAACAGTAAAAGTAAATACAGAAGGCAGTAAAATGGTAAAAAGAGATGATAATACTTTCACCAATATTGAGGTTTGTCTAAAGTGAAAGTAAAACAGTCAAAAGAGCAAGAAAGTAAAAAGATGAAAAAACATAATAAGAAGGAACATTTTTGCAGAAATTGCATATTTTAGTCATAGATTTTCACACAATATTGTGATCCATCCAAGATGAATTTTACAAAACTGAAGGAGGTTTATGTTAGTAAGAGGGTATTATACAAAAACCTCTCTCACTTTGCTAACATCCATTATGGTTTTGGAAATATTAAACAATGTTGGAAAGAACTTTTTGCAGAAACTTTCAGTTTATGCCATCATTTTGCAGAGAGTATTTTGGCCAATTCAAAATACTTCATACAAAACTGAAGGAGGTGTTTGTTCCTAAGATACCCATATACAAAAACCTATCTCAGTTTGTTAACAATGATTTTATAATGAGAGATACATGCACATCTTTACAGGTCATTTTTCAGACTCTGTAAAACTCTATTTTACACATATTTTTTACAGAGACTATTATGCATAGCTGGAGAGGAATTTTGGGAAAATGAAAGAGGTGTATCTCAAAAGCATATTTATCTACAATAACCTCTTTCACTTTTTACATATCTATTACGGATTGAGAAATACAAAAATATCATTGGACCCCAAGTTTGCAGAATTGTTGGAGCAGATTGCACAAAGAAAGGAAACAGTTAGTGACTTGGATGCCTCATCATCAACTAAGAGTTGGATAAAATTCGAATTATTCTCTTTTTCATCACCTATCCATACAAAATAGTGCCAAATATATGCATTAGTTTGAGTTTCTTTTAATTAAGTTCTATTTATGTAAATAGTTGGAGAGATTTGTGAACCAATTTTGCTATTTGTTTCAAGATATTTTAGTTTAGAATTGGTATAAATACTCCACTCTTGGAAGCATTGAGTGGGATTCCATTACTTGGCTGTAACATTGAAACTTCAGAATAAAAGCTCTTGGAGAAATTTTTCGTGGCTTGGCTGGATGAGGATTTAAAGCACAGGACTTGTT
>APFE031135877.1:54876-69584 GCA_000404065.3 Pinus taeda
TTGGCTGTAACATTGAAATTTTAGAATAAAAGCGCTTGGAGAAATTTTTCGTGGTTTGGCTGGATGAGGATTTAAAGCACAGGACTTGTTGCAGGATTCATGTGTTGGACAACAGTCCAATAAGTGTTTATACCCTTTCTCTGAAATTTTATATCAGTCTATAATATCATCATATCCATTTATGAATAATTCACATAAGAGATTGGAATAGAATTCGCTTAATTGTGCTCTGTTTTTATATGTTATTATTCTTGATTTTTTCTTCCAAATTAGTTACAAGCATGAATTCTTAAATGCTCTTGTTTTACTAATATTAAACACATAATACCATCATATCCATTCCTGAATAATTTGCATAAGAGATTGAAACAGAATTTGCTTAATTGTACCCTATTTCCAAATGTTATTATTTTTTATGTTTTCCTCTAAATTAGTTATAAGCATGAAATCTTAAATGCTCTTGCTTTACTAATTTAAACATTGTTGGTTACTATAACAAAGGATTCTTCATTGCTCTTTGTTTGTAGTCATTTCATTTCTTTCCTTTGGACATGGTGAAAGATTCTTAGTTGCCTTTCATCCCTTCAAAATCATCCCTTCCACTTTAAATTTTAAGGATTGTTCTCTGTCTAGCTATCTTGCCCTGTAATACCATCTTGTTCTTAGAATAGAAATCCAGTAAAACCATCCTTTGACTCCATAGCCCAATGGACTGAAAGCTCTCAATCTTGCCCTTAGTTTGTGGATTCCACCATTTTCCCAATACAAACTCTTGAATCTATAACTAGCCTAAAACCTTCCAAGAACAAAGATAAATCATAAAGAGAGAGCCCTCTCTGGATGCAGAGTGGCTAGATTCTGCATCCAAAAGGTTGGTTTGTGGTTACCTCGGGTATACTTTCCTCTTACACAACTTCTAGGAAAACCTGAGTGATAACATGATCGAAGTGAGATTTCACTCGCTTCTTCTGTGCTTCGATAGCTAAAGAGGCTAGTTGACGAGTCTCGTCTAGTCACTCCAGGTAAAGAAGGCGTTCCTTTACAGGAGTAGTGTTAGGGAGCAATTTTACGGCTAATTTTAACTAAGGAATCTCACACTCGATAGGAAGGGTAGCCTCTAGTCCATAAACCAACTGGAAAGGAGTGAAACCGGTGGCATCCTTCACAGAGGTTCGGTAGGCCCACAAGGTAGAGAACAACATCAGGTGCCAGTCGGACTTATGCATGCCAATGGTTCGTTGAAGCATCGTAACCAGAAACTTGTTAACTGCCTCTACTTGACCGTTGGCCTGAGGAGAGTATGGAGTTGAACTATCATGTCGTAGGCCCAACTGGGTTGTAAGCTCGGCCATCATATGATTACAGAAATGCTTTCCATGATCAGTGACGATGGCTTGAGGGACTCCAAACCGTGAGATAACATGATTGAATAAAAACTGCGTCGCGGTGTGACTGTCATCGGACAATGTAGGCATCCCCTCGGCCCATTTCGTGAAGTAATCAATGGTAACGATGATATACCCATGCCCCCTGGCTGAGCGAGGGTTACAGGTCATGTAATCGATGCCCCATTTCACAAAAGGGATGACAGTAACAACGGGGTGCAATGGAGCAGGAGGTGCACGCATTTTCCGTTGGTATATTTGGCACTCGTGACAAGAGCAGACGGCAATAATACAATCCTTAAAGATGGAGGGCCAAAAGTAACCAGCACGAAGGATTTTCTTTGTAGTGGCATATCCGGACATGTGACCACCACAAGCGCCAGAGTGGCAGTCATTTAAAACTCTCTCGGCTTCTTCGAGTGTTAAGCATCGGTGGAGAATAGAATCAACGCTGAGATGGTAGAGGGTGTTCCAAACAATGCGATATGGCTGGGCTTGATGGCAGATCCATCATTGAGCATCCTTAAATGTCTCGGGATGAAAAGAGGATGTCTGTAAATAGACAATGATATCCCCATACCAGGGATCGAGGGTGCTAATTAGAAAGAGAGTTTCGTCTGGAATGTGATCCTCTAACCGAGAGGGTGCGGCAAGAGATGGCAAAGAGCATAATAATTTAGCGAAGACAAGCGATTTCTTGGACTTGGCAGTAGTGAATTCCAAGTCGAACTCTTGGAGGATAACAATCCACTTCAAGTACTTGCCCACCAGCAGCTGATGTGACAAAATGTATGTCATTGGGTTGTAATCAGAGATCACTGTTGTAGTGAGCAACAAGATATAATGGCGGAAGTGTTGGATGACACAAACGGCAGCCAATGCCAACTTCTCGACATAAGAATATCGAGATTCCATATCTAATAAATTGTAGCTAAGATAATAAATGATGTGTTCAATGCCATCATTGTCATCTTGAACAAGAACCATGCCAATGGTGGTATCAGTGGTGGCCAGATACAAAGTGTAATCACGATGGTAATTTGGAGGATGCAACAAAGGAGCAGAAACAAGGAGAGATTTGAGATGTTTGAAAGACTCTTGAGCAATGGTATCCCATCGAAACGGGGTGTCTCGCTTTAGTAACCACGTAAAACCTTTGGCCACCTTGGCATAGTTCGGGATGAAGCATTGTAAAACGTTTGATTTACCCTGCAATCTCTACAAGTGACGCAAGGAAGCAGGGCGAGGAAGATTCAAAATGGCCTTGACTTTAAGGGGATCTAGATGGATGCCCTCTCGGGAGATGATTAACCCAAGAAGTCTGCCGGACTCTACGCAAAAGACACACTTATGCGGGTTGAGCCGAATACGGTAGTGTTGACAGTAGAGAAAGATTTCACAGAGATGCGCGGGATGGTCTTGACGCTTAGTTGAATGAGCTAGAAGATCATCTAGGTAAGGTTGCACAATGTGTCGAATATCATGGAATGCATAAGACATCGCGTGTTGGAAGGTAGCACCAACATTCTTTAGACCGAAAGGGAGCTTTTTGTAAGCAAAAGTGCCCCACGGACAGATAAATGCGGTCTTGTGTTGATCAGCTAGCGTGATATTAATCTGGTTATAACCAGAGAAACCATCCATAAACGAGTATATCTCACTTCCGGCACACTCATCAGTGAGCTGGTCAATGAAGGGTGTGGGGTAGTTATCCTTTGGACAGGCTTGATTAATATCACGGTAATCAACACAGACTCTGATAGTACCCTACTTTTTATCCAGAGGGACAATATTAAAACCAAATCTGTGAGTGGGATGGGGTAGATAAAGCTAGCCTTGAGAAGTTTTTTGACTTCCGCCTTAATGGCTGCTGCCTTTCGGGGCTGCACGGGGAGTAAACGCTGTCGAACAGGCTTAGCTCCGGGATACGTGGGTATCTCATGCACCACAATGCTTGGGTCGATACCAAGCATTTGTTTGTAAGACCAAGCAAAGATGTCACGAAACTCGCGAAAGAGACCAATATAAAGTTGAATTTCCTTAGGAGTACAAGTTACTCCGATATAGATATGCTCGACAATCCCTGGTTTAACAGAGATGTTGATCGGTTGAGTTTGCGTGATGTTTCCTAGATTCCCTTCAGAGGACACTTGATATACTTGGATGGGTATCTGAAGGGGTTGTCAAGGGAGACAACAAGAAAACTGCTCGAGATAGGCAAGCATTTCCCGATGGGTAGGGAGGAACGAGGAACGATGGTGAAGATTGAACCAAGGGGGTTCCTCGAGAGACATGGTCTCTATAATGGCTTCATCAGAAGGAAATATTTCCTTTAAAGGATCCAAAGAAGCACAATCTCCAAGCCAAGGGGAATGAGCGTACGAGTCAAGAGCTCTGCTTAAAGAAGCAGATTTAGAAGGAGGAGCCGATATAGAAACAATCTCGATGTAGTTGAGCTCGACAGGACTCAACGGCATCTCATCGCCCCATGATTCTATCTGGTCAATGGGGGGAAGAACCCAAGGATCAGAACGAACCGAAATCATATTGATAGAGGTGAGGTTTGGAGGTGGGAGTGAAAAGACACCCATGAGGGCAGGATCTTTAAAGAGCCCAGCTCCCACACTCTCCAATGGAATAGAGGTATGCTCCACAAAAGGCACGTTTCCTTTGGAAGAGGAAGCGAAGAACGAGAGCTAGTCTACCGTGACAATTTTCACTTGATGAGGGAAATAAATGACACGAAAGAGGGATGAAGCCACGGCATGCATGGCATATGTCCAGCTCCGGCCCAAAAGGAAGTTGTAAGTAAGATTAGCATCAACAACTTCAACTTCCACTTCAATAATCTTCCCTTCCAAAGTAATAAGTAAGCATTGGAGGATACTCTAAGGGTGAGATTCTCTCCCATCAAAGGCTTCTAGGGTCATAGGAGATTGACTCAAAGTCGGAGACCCAATAGCCTTCCAACAAGTAACATACATAATGCAAGTTGAAGCACCTTCATCAATGACTGTACGATGAATCGTTTTAGAATTGATGATGACCTGAATGAGGAAGGCAATCTGGTGAGGCAATCTCGGTACATGGCTCTCGAGATCAAAATTGATCAAATCCAAGTTGGTCGGGTTGATGCCATCGATGGCTGATAGCAAGGACTTCCTCTTGGGGGGTCAGTTCTGGAGAACTTCTAGAGTGGACATAGCTAACGGAGCCTGAGCTAAGTCCTCAATGATGCTGTAGTGCTGGGCAGCACGAGCATTAGGGTTGTAAGAAGATCTCCAGAGTACACCTTCAGGAGGGGGTCGAATAGGCATCTCAGTGCTAGGTCTCTCAATCTGGACTGGACCAGAACTGGACGGAGGAGCACTTGAGGGGACCTCAGGCTCTTTCCTGGCAGGTGATGGATATTCCTTTGGTCGAGTCGTAATGTGAACAGGAATTGTTCTAGCCATGAACACTTGGGAACCAAAGGGAGAAGAAGATGAGGATGGATCAGACACCATTTCTATTTGCTGTGAGGGGAAAGGTTCTTTCAGTACTGCAGGAGTCCTAGGAGCACCTTTTAATAAACGACTAACTTTGGACCACCTTGGGCAGTCTTTGCTATAGTGATCCTCATTGCAAATAAGACAAGGATACTTCGGTTTATGTTTGGCTCCTTCCTCGGGTGGAGGTTTAGGGGAGTCCTACTTGGGTTGATCAGATTTATTTTTCGCTTTCCCCTTCTTCTTTCCTTTCGAGGCTTTATCTGCCGTGGTGGATTGGACAGCGTTAACATCATAAGTATTTCCAGAAGTAGACACACCCTAAGAAGCATTTTCGTTTGAAGCATTCGATTTTTACTTCCGAGGGTTCGCAGAAGATTTCTTCGAAGTCAGATTTATAGATCCAATAACACCGTTAACAGATGGCTTTGGCGGAGCTTTGGATGTTCCGGGTCTCAGGGCATTAGGAAAATAATCATATAGGGTACCCAACTAGGAATATACCAAGTCAAGGTACTGAGCACACACAATAGCCTGCTCTTCAGTTACACAAGCTCCCATAGCAATGTCTTGTGTGATCGCTGGGACAAAGGAGGTTGTAAACAATCAGTCAGGAGCTAATCAGGAATCCAGAACTTGATAAAATGACGACGCCATCTCCATTCATGTTTATGATCAGATATGTGCATGGCTGTGTCCTATTTAAGAGATGTGAGGAGATGTGTTCCCATCTCATACCGAATGGGAAACTAAAAATGAGTTAGAAATGCCATTGCCAATGAGTTAAAATCTTGAAAGGATCCGCGAGTTAGCTCAATGTACCACTTAGCAGCAGAGCCAGTGAGAGTCCTTTGGAAAAGGTGGAGCCGGATTGAATCTTCAAGCCACGAATTCGATGAACACCAAAGGTGATAAGTCATAACATGGGCTTGGGGGTCTTCTCCAGCTTTGCCATCGAATTTGGGACAATCACCGAGAATCTTAGTTGGAACTGGTGGCCAAAATGGATTATGAAGTATAGGATCATTAGTCAATTTGGACACACCTGGTAGTTCTAATGTTGCTAAGAAGGGCAATTAAGGATTGAAGGACATCTATGGCCGCAAATAAGAGGTAGCACCAGAGTTCCAACTAGTTGCTAGTTGCCCCCATTGATTTTGTCTGGACAGACCTAGCCCATAGGGGTTCTGTCCATAGGGATTCTGTCCATAGGGGTTATAGCCATAACCAGACGGCTGACTCTCGATTTGCCCCCCAACAACCCATTGATTACCAACTTGGCTTGCAGGAGAAACATACTATTATTCGTAATACTGATAAGGAGTGACCTACATTTGTTGATAATTTTGGTACGGGGCAAACTGAGCTTGCCCCTGGGGTTGCTAGTAACGATAAGGTTGCTGGGCTCCATACTAAGCCCAGGCACCAGGCTGTGCTTGATAAGAAGGTTGAGATTGAAACCCACCTTGCATCTGAAGACCAACTTGGGTCTGGGGCCCATCCTGGGGCTGAAAACCGGGTTGAGCTTGAGAAGTAATAACCATTTGCATGCCCGGTTGAGCAGGCCCAGAAAGATGTCCTTGAGAGGATGGAGATTGGGCCAACTGGCTGGAAGGTTGCCCTGGTTGAGTTTGGGAATGACCTACTTTCCCAGAAGGTTGAGCTTGCTGGGTGTTGGGTTGTCCTTGTACAATTGAGGGTTGTCCTTGCAGAACAGATGGCTGGGTGGACTGGACGGTTGGTTGACCTTGAGGTTGACCAATTTGTCCAAATGGTTGACCAGACTAGGCAGTGGGTTGGCCTTGCTATACGTAAGGCTGACCACCCTGCCCAGAAGGGTACCCTTGCTGGACTCCAGGTTATCCTTGTTGCATATAAGGTTGTCCTGGATTCCCATAGGGTTGACCGGATGGGTATCCCTACTGGACCCTAGGTTGTCCTTGTTAAATATAAGGTTGTCCTGGATTTCCAGAGGATTGCCCAAGATAAGTGAAAGATGGACCACCATAGGCCGAAGGTTGTCCCTGAAAGGGTTGTCCTTGTGGGCCTCCAGGATGCCCTAGATAAGGTTGCCCGTAATACTGCTGCCCATAAGAAGGCTGTGTGTAAGACAACTGACCTTGATACGATGGTCCCTGATAAGATGGTACTTGATAAGACGGTCCTTGATTCGAAAGGGGTGCTTGGCCACCACCATAATGAGTGGTACCCCAAGCAACACTTAATGGGACTGAGACCTCAACTGCAGGCTGAGATGGCAAGGATCCAATATAAAGATGATGCCCTATAGGGTCATAATAATGATTTGGACCTTGCACGCCTAGATTCTGGATGGCCTGCAAATACTGATTGTATGCCTCCCTTGCTGGAATGGAACCAGAAGAAGGTGGGGCACTAAGTGTAGGATTGACAACTCTGGTTGTAGGTACTAACTAGCCATTATTTACTGAACTGTGGGATGGACGAGTAACAATAGTTACAATCGAGGATGCCCTAACGACACTAACAACAGGTGCTGAAGATGCTACACAAATAGTCGGAATAGTTGGGATTGAAGTGACGACTATATTATGAACTTGGAATAAAAAGCCCCGTAGTAGGAGTGATGTTGTGATCCCACATGGTACCTAAGGAGGCGTTCCTAGAACCCATAACATCCCTCAAAGCCCTATAGTGTAAGGGCAATGTGACACTGAGAGGGGTGACAGTGACGGGTGGTGTTACCACTGAGATAGGAGTTTTGACACTCGTCACAACGGGTGTCTCACTCGCGATGGGAGATGTGTCATCCATATCTGAGGAAGACATTGGGACCGATACACCAGTAGGAGTAAAAGGAGTATCCTCTTCGGAAGGTTCCCAAATAGGGTTCCAATGTAGATCGTCAAAATTGTCTTCTGGAGCGCGAGCGTTTAGCGGTTGGACACTTGGGATGATAGGGAAAGTGCCACTACCAACTGGTGTCTCAAGAGCGGCAGAAAAAGGAGACCCTTGGTCACTAGGGACGGGAGACGGGATCGATGGTTCCGCCAGGATGATTCGATTCAAAAAATCCTAGACAAACTAATGAGAAAAGACCCTACTCAAACTAACAGAAACAAGATCTAACAGGGTAAGTGTGAACGTGGCCGAATAAATTTTAAGACACAACGACATAACTTGACCATTTCATCTTTAAAGAGTCGAGAAGAGGACAAAAAGATGACTCTAGTCACCTTCGAATGTTTGGTGAGCCTAAAGTGGCAAATGCTTAGGTGAGCCTTTTCTTTTAGGGAGTTCAAAAAGGATCAAAAAGTGACTACTCTGGAGAACTAGGCAAAAGGTTTACCAGAAAATCCGTAAAACTGCATATACACCTTGACAATCGTATGAAAACTAAGGACTTTCTGTACGACAGTCAATCTTCCCGAATGCTGTGTTCGGTGCGTTACGGGTCATAAGGTGGCAAACACAACTTCCTATGGATAAAGGATGATAACCTAGTGGGGTCTCCCCATATACTCGACGGTATATGGGAGCACAAATCTGTACTAGACCCCTATTGACTCACAAAAGGAGGAATCATCCAACCTTGAGTGGAAACAAAAGTGACTAGGTTTAACGATGTCGGAGCACGCCTCTAGCCTAGACCTCTAAAAAGTGTGTGTTATGTTCCAATGCATTGTTAGATTCATTCAGTTCATTTTAAAGTTGATCTTGTATTAGGTTTCAGTTTTCAAGCCTTACCCTATGTAATATCTCAAAATTCCCTAAATGCAAACTATATGCCAAAATATGTCATTTCATTCGATGATTGCTAGTTACGAGAGTGTTTGAGAGCTTTCACGCAAACGAAATGATCACAAAACAACAAAGAACCTCTCTAATGTAGCTAATGGAAATTAACAAACTTTTCTTCAAGATCACTAATCACTAATGACAATGAAAAGCTCTAATTCTCATTAACTAATACAAAGAAAAAGAGATTTTTCTTTATGTTGATGGAAAAATGCACTAAAAAATCTTTGAGAAATGATAACAAACAAATTCTATTCAATACAAGCACATTTAGATCCCTAAATCACAAAGCAAACCTTCAAAGAATGAGAAAAGTCCCAAAGACACCAATGAGTCGTGTAATCTGGGCTCAAAGCGAAACGAAGCGGAATTCAAGTAAAAACGAAGCAAGTCACCCAAATAACGCAATAAAATGATTTACAACCACCAAACAAGTGCAAGGGAGTAATCAGAGAGTCGACTCGACCAATAGAATATCAAAAACACCTAAGGAAGGCTCGACATACAAAGCCACTAGATGCCCTAGGGCTAGAAATGTGAAATCGATGGAAAAAGGCAAACACCCAAAGGGTAACGATCAAAACCAGTCAAAAAACACTCCAACACACTCAAGTAGTTGAAAAAAGGTACCTAGAACAAAAACCAAGCTCAGGAGGCTCAGAACGAAGCAAACTTCAAAAGTTCCCAGGCCTGGCGCGACTGTCAGGCTGCAACTAGCGCCTTTCAGGGATTGGCGCGGGTTGTCAATGAGCAACAAGTGCCAATGGGCGCGACTGTAATGCTATAAAAGCGTGCCAGTCAAGTTTGTTATGCAAAAATAAAAAACAAACAAGCCAAATCTAGGCCAACAATATCCAGGTACACCAAGGGACAAGAAGCAGCACAAGAACTCAACCCAGAAGGCTAACCAAGTAGGAAAAACCAAGAAACAACCAAGAAACAAGGAAAGTTCCAAGCCGTTCAGTTCGTAAACCAAACCGGAGATGGACTGAAGTGGCATTGATCTACTTCGCTAATGCAGAGCAATAACATTTCGAAGGCTATCTGGTCGTACTTCAGGCTCTGTCTAAAGTTTACAAATCAAACAACAAAACAAAACAAACAACAGGACAAAAAACTAACTCCCCAGTGGAGTCTCCAAATTGTTGTGGAGGTAAATCCCCTCTGTGGACAGAGGTGATCCCTACTATCCCAGATGGGGTCTAGCAACAATCAAACAATGCTATCACATAGGTTCCTAATTGCAAATCAAAGACCAATGATGAGCGCCTACCTGGATTCCAATGCTAGTACTTGTAGAAGAGTTGACGCTCCCATCCCTTTGCTCCGGCTGGTCACGATCCCAACGATCCCCATGAACGGACACCTGCACATGCAAAGAATGACAAAACACAAAGCATAAAATCCAATAGATGCAACTATATATCAGTAAGAAAGGATATAACTCCTCATCATTACAAAGAACAATAAGAGTGGAACCATAATAATAGTCATCTATTATTGATAAACAAAGAAGAATAAAACCATAGTTTTGACGTCAAATCCTCCTTTGGCTGGGTGATCAGAAGCACATGTCTTGCAAAGCTTGTTGGGGATGGGAAAAAGCCTCTCTCTCCTTGGTTATTTGCACAAGAATCTCCTTACTTTAGATTTAGCCTTATGGGAATGAAGAAGGCTTCTTGCACCATGAACTTAGCAATTCTCAATCTTTAGGACTTTGGAACTTGGAACTAGCTTGTCAAAGTCAAAAGGACAAGCTTTTATAGATAGAGGAGAAGGAGTTAGGATCATCCACAATATTCATGGGATTGGCTTTATCACTAAGAAGCTTCCATGAGAGGTGGCAAACCACTTCCCTCCTATGGAGATTCGAAGACAAACTAAACCAACTCAAGATAGATTGAGTTCAGGAGTGGATTAGGAAGAACCTTCGGATGTTGGTTTGTTAAAAACACTACCAATTTTGGCTGGCGCGAGTGCAACTCTGAGACAGAGCGCCAGCTGGTGCACCCTCTTTGGAGGATTTCCCCCATTGGCATGAGTGATCCACAGTGAAATGATGCAAATGGAAAAAGGGTTGTTTTTATGGCTATTTTGCAGAACATGTCTTCAGGGCATATGAAGTTCATACTCAGGGGAATACAATGCAAGTGTTTCCAGGTCATGTCACTTCTCACAGGTCCCGGAATAATTCCTCCAAGGTGCGGAAGAAGAGGTAACAGGGACGGTGACAAATTGCTATGTAACAGTCCACTTATTCAAAATGGCGTATACATGCTAGTACACATAGCAAAAAGAGAGTATACATATACACGCACTCTCACAAGAGGATAAGCACGTACAGGTTGGAAACTCAAGGTTTTGGTCGAATGTATTTTGTCTGAGGTATTTGGTCCAAGGTATTGGTCTGAGGTATTTGGTCCAAGGTATTGGTCCTAAGTGGTTTTGGTTTGAAGTATTGAGAAAGGCCTAAAAATATATAAGGAGGAGAAGATCATTAGGCCAGGGTGGGTAAGTGAAAAGGGTTTCTAAGAAATACTTCTATCTGAAGTATATTTTATGTTGTAGGGACTATCTTAGTGATTTGATCTTAAATATTTTGTGCACCTTGAATTCAATGTTGGATCAGGATCATGAGATCTTAAATGACTTATCATTGAATGATCTAATATTGGTTGGGCCAGATCTAAAAGTGTACACCTATTTTATTCTTTGAATGTCATGATCAGGGTTTTTTTGAAGTCTAGAATAGCAACAAAGTTATGAGTTAATATTTTGAGATCTGTACGGTAGTTCTCTTTTGTGAAGTTGCATATACACGTTGTTTAAGCTCTTCCAAGGAGTGTATGAAAAAGAGAAATTATGTTTCTTAGAGATCACTGATCTATTTGATTAGTACTATTGTTTTACTTTTGTCTGTTAATGAAGTCTTCTTAGATCTGAATGTAAAACTGAATGCATAAGGATTTTTATATCTGATTGATTGATTGTATAAGTGATAAGGGTGATCTCTTCTATTGCCTATGTAAGGCTCTATAAATTGACAACAGATGTTCATTATATTTCTAGTTGGTACAGACTTTATTCAGAAGTTTTATGTTTCAGTAGTTTCGAAGGTATACACGGGTTTGATTAGAGGAAGTAGCATATACACACAAGCTAGGTTCAATCAAGTAGCGTATACATTCTGATGCATGATTTTTGAGGTTGTAGCTGGTTTTGAATGATGATGTAGGTTTTTTGGTTTAGAACAATGTCTTGGTGACAGTGATCTGATTATTCAGATTAATTTATTTTTGGTTGATGCAGTTTGAGTTTCAAAGTTTCTGATGGGTCCAGTATGAAAATTTGATGAAATAAGGCCATCATGTGTATTGTTGTGTAGTAGAAGCATCCATTCTGAAAATATATGAAATGTGGTCCTTGGAGGAAGAGAGAAGGTCATAACCTTTTGTAGGCCAACACATATGTACTACTAAACACTTTGGCTAGTGCAAGAGCTAGGGTGTTGTAGCTCCCTTCCAATAGAAGCTAGAAAAAGAGAGAAGGTGGTATCCTTCTGCAGGTGGGTGCCTACGTACTGGTATGAGACTGCCCCAGTACAAGATTGTAATCATATTTTCTTATTATTAAAAGAAGATAGAGACGATATCAGCTGGTGGTTTTCACCCACATTAGGTTTCCACCTTAAAATCTTGGTGTTCATGTGTGTTTCTTATGTGTGATGGTTTATACTATTTTTATTGCATTGTTTAATAATTTACTGATGCACTAGTTATAGATCATCAGATGATAAATTAACTAAATCACAAGTTCTTTGGGTATATGCTGATTTCACTAATCATAGTAGCATGTACATGCTAGTTCACTTCATAGAAGTAGTGTATACAAATATGTTTGGGAAATGAAAAATTTTTGATTTGATAATACTAATTCACCTCCCCCCCCCCTGAGTATTATTTCTAACAATTGGTATCAAAGCCAGGTCCTTTAGAAGAAGTTTGATCACTTGAAGGAAGATGTTGCAAGATGAATATTCATGAAGGCATGGGATCCATCAGACCACCAATCTTTAATGGGAGCAACGTAGTATGATGGAAAATAAGAACCAGAGCCTATCTACAATCACTTGGAGCCAATGTTTGGGAAATTTTGGAAGGAGGATATCAATCTCCAGCACCAATTTCTACATACTCTGTAGGTAAGAAGTTATATGAAACCAATGCCAAAGTTGTCAATACATTATTGGGAAGTCTGGAAGAATCAAAATTTGTCAAAGTCATGCAGTTCAAGATAGCCAAAAGGATATAGGAAAAAATTATAAAGAGCTATTGTTGGGCATGGAATCCCCTCGAGGCAGGTTTTGGGGCTCAAATTCCATGTTTTGACCGAATGATGTTGTAAAGCCCCATGAATTGTGGGCATGGAAGTATTTTAGAGTCATCGAGTTGTCTACCCTAGTTTGTAATGTAATGTCGGCCTACCTATGGTTCACGGACCATGGGTTTGTATAAATATAGTGAGGTTATAATTGTAAAAGAAGGAAAATTCTAAGGGATTGAGTTGCAAGTGTAAAGTTTGTCTTCGATTGTAGAGTAGGAGAAGGCTCTGCAGCTGAGTGTGTAGAGTCCTAGTAGTCCACAGCTGAGTGCACAGACCCCTATTGTTGAGTGCACAGGGCAGAGTCAAGTCTGTAACCGAGGAAGATAGTAATAAAGAGAATTTTTATCTTAATTCCATGTATTTTTTCTTGGGTTATTACCTATTTGATATGAATTGCAATTATACTGTTTATTTACTGTGCCATTGAGCATGGAATCCTTCACAACATGTTTTGGGGCTCAAAGCCCAAGTTTTGAGTAATATTATTGTAAAGCCCCACAAATTGCGGGCGTGGAATGTATGTTAGAGTCATAGGGTTGTCCGCCCTAAGTTTGAATGTAATTTCGGCCTACCCATGGTCCACAGACCATGGGATTGTATAAATAAGACTGAGGCTCTAAGTTGTAAGGACAATCATATCATAATGTAATAGAATGGATAGAATGAGATAGAAGTACAGACCAAGTTTCTAAGTGTATCTTGGGTCGTAGTAGTAGGAAAAGGCTCTAGAATTGAGTGCGCAGGGCAGAGTCGAGTCTGTAACTGAGGAGGAAGAATAATAAAGAGAAGTTTCATCTAAATTCCATGTATCTGTTCTTGTGTTATTACATGTTTGATATCATTTGAAAGTATATTGTTTATTTACTACGTGCATTTGTACAAAAGGCGAATATTGTTAAGTATAACTGAAAGCATATAGATAAGCTAAGTTAATCAACTAATCTTAGGTTACTAATAAGGATTTGGGTAATAACACTATTTGGCCCCCAACTAGGGCTGCACAAAGACAACATCATAGGTTGTGAGTGTCATGTGGAAAGAGTTATTTTTTCTGACAAAAGTAACCTCCCTAGAAGCCTAAGACTTTCTAGTGACAAACAAGACAATTAAGAGCAATCCTTCTCTAAACATGCATTATCATATGAGAAACCAAGTGTTTTTCGATCCTACCTGAAATCCAACGCTGTTGTAGTAGTCTAGCCTCGTCGATCCAGATGAGCTCCTCTTTCACTTCGAAATCTGCATACACTAACAATCAAACGATTACATAACACCTGAATATCTCATAAACAAAAACATATTCAACATATAGACCAAGGAGTATATGAAACAATTTATTAACAACAAATCATTGAGAAGAATGGACTTATTTGTATTAAGGAAACAAAAGAAACCATTACAACCTGAGCCTTGGTGTTGTGCAAGTTCCTCCCAGGGTCCAGCAAGAGTTTTCCTCTACTTTGACAAGCTCACCCACTTCCAATGTGACAACAAGAAAGGATGGTAATCTCTCCTCACAAGTTTACAATGGAAGTCCTAATTCCAGCAGCATCTACCCTTTGGAATGTTCAGCTTTTGACCTCCCCTCCTCTGGCCCAAGGCCTGTATTTATAGTGCTCTAGAGGAAGTTATTCAGTTCCAACATCAATGGGATACTCCCTCTTTTGGATGGGGT
>APFE031135877.1:95453-182883 GCA_000404065.3 Pinus taeda
GATTTTCGGAGCTTCATTTTGGTTAAGTTACATGATCCTGATGCAAATATTGATGAAATGCTTTTCTTTTATAAATGTTGCAAATGTCTATCTAACACATAATTTTCCAATGAATCTGTTAATGTGTTTAAGTTTCTAGAAATATGTTGATATTGGATTGAATCAAACTATCTTTCCAAAATCTTGACCCTTAGCAACATGCGATAGATAACTGGATTCCGTACATAATAGATACCGGTGAGGAGTAGAATGACGAGCTGTGAATCTAGCCTAACAACAAGTCGGTGTATGCCATGTGTGATGGCATCAGAGAGGAGCTCTATCAACGCGCTGTATTCAGCGTTGTTTTTCATTGATCGGCAAAGAAATATCCCTATGAAACTTACTAACTCACCACTTGGATCAAAGATGGCCCAGGCTGCAGAAGATAGGTTCCGCAAACTACAGCTTGCTCCATCGACATATCCAAAAAATGATTCCAATAGGTTTGACATCTGTAACAAATGCAAAAGTGGATTACCTAACCAAAAATGAATGCTCTTAGCAAAAACCAATAGGTAACAAAAGCATAGGGGTTACTATACTGAGTTAAGAATAGTAACGCTTAAGCTACAACTCATTGCGGGGTTGCACCAGTGGAATCCCACTGTAATCCACTAACTCGTAGGCTCCTTTTTCTAATGCATGCTTAAAAATATAGGGGCCCATCCATAAATACTTGAACTTACCTACTCATAACTTGTCGGACTTTGGGTCGTAAAGTAAGACTAGGTCACCTTCTGAGAAGACACAGGGTTTGACATTCTTGTCAAACTATGCCTTGACTCATCTCTTATGTGCTTCATTAGCCAAGGCGACATAACGACGAGTTTCATCCAATTGGATTAATTCCAAGAAACGAGCCTCCTCTTCTGAAGTTCCGTGGAGAAGGTCGACTATGAGCTTGAGGGACGAGATTTCGCACTGAATTGTTAAGATTGCTTCCAGGCCATAGACCAATTGAAAGGGTGTAAACCCAGTCACATTCCTTACTAATGTCTAGTATGCCCATAAGGCTGAGTACAGGATGAAGTGCCAACTCTGTTTATGGGTTCCAATCATCCTTTGCAACATGTGCTTTAGGACTTTGTTGATTGCCTCAACTTGTCCATTAGCTTGCGGATAATACGAAGTAGAGTTGTCGTGGGACAATCCAAATTTGGCAGCCAACTCAACCATCATGTTATTGTGAAAATGTGATCCATGATCTATAACTATAGCTTGTGGAACACCGAATCTGGAGACTACATGATTGAAAAAGAAAAGAGCAGTCATTTTGCCACTGTTGTTTAATGTAGGCATCGCCTCGGCCCATTTTGTAAAATAGTCGACTGCGACTATGATATACCCATGCCCCCCAGTCGAGGTGGGGTTACAAGTCATGAAATCTATGCCCCATTTGGTGAATGGCCCAACAGCAACTACTGGATATAGAGGTGCGGGTGGAATTCTGGTTTTGCGATCGAAGATTTGACAAGCATGGCAACTTCTGACTGCGGTTATGCAATCCTTGAACATGACTGGCCAAAAGTATCCTGCTCGTAAAATATTTTGAGCCGTAGCATAACCAGATTGATGCCCCCCACACACTCCTGAATGAAAATCATTCAAGACTTTTTTGACCTCCTCATGGGTGAGGTACCTCCACAGAACTGTATCGATACCATGATAGTAAAGTGTATCACCGATGATCATGTAGTCCTTTGCTTGGTATCGAGTACGTCATTGCTCTGAACGGGAGGTATTAGACCTATATCTTTGGGTCTACAGATAGATGATTATATCTCCATACCACGGATTGCTTGAAGATATCAGTAACAAAGATTCATCCACGATCGTTGCATTGGATGTTGAATTGTTGGGCGATGATGGGAGATCGCATAGTAACTCTGCGAAAACTAGAGCTTTCTTGGATTTGGATTTTATGAAATCTAGATCAAACTCTTGCAAAATTGCTATCCATTTGGAATATTTGCCCACCAGTAACTGTTGCGACAATATCTAAGTCATGGGGTTGCAATCTGACAAAATGGTAGTTTTTCCAAAGAGGATGTAGTGTTGAAATATCTGTATCGCTTTAACAACTACGAGAGCTAACTTTTCAACATAGGAGTACTTAGTTTCCATATCATTTAAGTTCTGACTTAAATAATAAATAGGATGTTCAATTCCATTGTCTTATTGAACTAAAACCATTGCTATAGTCGTATCTACTATAGCCAAATATAGTTATAGTCTTTTTGATAATTAGGAGCATACATTAATGATGCTTTTATTAGGTATTCCTTTAAAGCATCAAAGGAAGCTTGCGCGACCTGATCCCAGATGAAGGGTACTTATTTTTTCAATAGATGAGTATAACCTTTAGCAAGTTCGAAATAATTTGGAATGAACCTCCTCAGAAAGTTTGCTTTCCCTTGGAGCTTTTGAATCTGAAGCAAATTTGAAGGTGGAGGCAAATCAATGATTCCCTGAACCTTACATGGGTCGAGACGAATCCCATCCTTCGAGACCACAAAGCCAAGTAAATGACTAGAACTGACACAAAACACACATTTGTGTGGAATGAGTTGTATTTTGTAGTGTCAACAACATAAAAATATCGCTCTCAAGTGCTGCGGATGATCGGTCCGCTTTTGCGAATGAGCCAGAAGATCGTCGAGATATGGTTGAACGATGTTCTTGATGTCATGGAAGGCATAATTCATTGGCCTTTGAAATGTCACCCCTGCATTCTTTAAACCAAAGGGTAGCTTGCAGTATGCAAATGTGCCCCACGGTAAAATAAATGCAGTCTTTGACTAGTCTTGTGGGAGGATATTTATTTGATTATACCCAAAAAATCCATCCATAAATGAAAAGATTTCACATCTGGCACACTCATCAATGATCTCGTCAATGAAGGGTGTATGGTAATTGTCTTTTGGACAAGCTTGATTTACATCCCTATAATCGACGCACACTCTAATCATTCATTGTTTTTTCATTATAGGAACAACATTTGATACCCAATCGGTTAGAGGAATCAGGTAGATAAAGCCAACATGGAGAAGTTTTCATCTTCCGCCTTGATGGCAGTGGCTTTCTTGGGGTGCACCTACTGGAGCCATTACCATACTAGTTTGACATCTGGATACATCTTAATTTCGTGTTCAACTATGCTCGAGCCAATGTCTGGCATTTCATCATATGACCAAGCAAAGACATCTCTGAACTCGCGAAAAAGAGCGTAATATATTTCTAGTTCTGAAGAAGAACAAGATTTTCTGATATGAATATTCTCTACAACATATGTTTTGGTTGAGATATTGATGGTGATAGTCTCTTCAATATTGGACAGGTTCTACTTGGAATCCACCATATTTACAGTATTTGATAGAAAATCAAGAACTGAGGGATGATCAAGGTCATTGGAACTATCTTCCTTACAATCTGGAAGATGGGAACGATGGTGGTAATCTTCCCATGGTGCCTCATCAATCATCATTGACTGAATAATTCCTTCGTCTATAGAATATACATGCAACCAAGGATCTAAAGAGGTACCATATTCCTTAGATCTGTCTATCCAAACGCTTGAGGAGCATTGATTTGGGTTCACCTCCCATGCCGAAAACATTGATTGCTATAATATTTCTATTGGGCTTGGAGGGAAAACTTCGCGATGATCCATGCTAACATCGTTATCAGATATCTTCTAAATGGAAGACACCATATTGCAGGTTCCCATCGTGGCCACTTTCGCTAGATTTTTTGGAGGCGGTAGGGAAAAAGTCCCCATTGATGTAGGGTCTTTTAGTAGGCATACTCCGATATTTTGAAGCTAATGAGGGCTTCCATGGATCATCAGAATGCTTCCCGTAACTTGCAAACTGTTGGGGAGAAATGTTTATTGGTCAACGATTGTAATTCCTCCTTGGAAAGGAAATGCAATCTTTATGAAGTACGTCGACACAATTGCAGCCATAACATATATCCAGGGCCTTCCCAGTAGGATGTTGTAATCGAGGTTTCCATCGATAACTTCAACATCAATCTCTATTGTCTTGCCCTCAATTCGACTTGCAAGTTACTTAAAATCCTGTATGGAGTGTATGTTCATCCATCAAATGATTTCAACGTCATTAATGATCGTGACAAGGATTGTGAGCCCAAAGTTTTCCAGCAACTCATCGACATAATACATGTAGATGTTCCCTCATCAATAATTGTTCGATGAACAGTTTTGTTGAGGGCTTTCACTTGAATAAGGAAAGGAAGTTGAGCTGGTGACTAAGGGTCATATCCTTTATGATTAAAGGCCACAAGATTGGAATCTTCTAGGTCAATCCCACCTATTGCTAATAATAGAGCTTGCTTTTGGGAGGGGAAATTTTGTAGTACCTCAAGTGTCGACATAGTGGATGGCGATTGGGCCAGGTTCTCTACTATATTATAATTATGTGCTGCTATGGCACAAGGATTAAATGTCGATTTGTGTATTACTCCTTTTGGTAGCTTTATCTTTAGCTCAGGAATGATGGGTGGCACAACTTCGGTCGAAGTTGTTGTCGAACTACTAGGTTGATCAGTAGCCTTGTTGTTCGACAGCTGTGGATTTTCATAATCTTTATTCCTTGTCGATATCAAAGCATCATTTTGTTGTCTCGAAATGGACAACATAAGTACCTGGTATGGGGAAGCATTTTCACTAGCAACCAGATTGGTTCCCGGGTTTGGAAATGGATCAGTCAATACCACTGAGATTTTTGAACTCTTAAAGAGTTTCTTAACTTCAGCTCTATGTGGACAATCTCTCGTCTGATGATCCTCATCACATATCTGACACCCCACAAGGGGTTTCCTTTGCCCAGAGGGGTTTGCATAAGATTTTTCAAGAGCCGGCTCCTCTTGGTTGCTTCGGTTCTTTGCCTTTGTCAGTTGACACGGCATTTACCTCCGAGGCGAGAAGTTCTTCATTTTCATTTTGATCAGAAATCTTACTGGCTTTCTTAGTTGTAGCCTTTATCGATTTCATTCTTGTCGTACCTATCACGCCATCGTCGGTATGAGAGTCCTTGATTAATTTAGGAGGAGAGGAACAAAAAATTTCAGTTTAGGAGCATTAGGGATTTTGTCATAGAGTGTACCAGACTGAGTGTAGATCAAGTCTAGATATTGCGCATGAGCAATGACTTGCTCTTTAGTGACGACCCCTCCCTTTGCCACATCTTCTGTTATAGAAGGTAACAATGACTTAATAAACCATTAAGCTAATAGATGATCAGGAACATATGTTTTTTCCATTCTATGACAATGCCACCACTCATGGATATGATCAGATATATGAGTGGTTGTTGTCTGTTTGAAATTGGTAAGCATCTCTGTTCTTATTTCGTATCTTATGGGTAATTGAAAATGGGTTAAAAAGGTTGTGTCAAGGGTGCTAAAGTTATCAAATGAAGCTCTAGGAAATTCAATGTACCATTTTGCTGTCGGACCAATTAACATTCGCTAAAAAAGGTGAAGCCTAATAGAATCATCATTTACGCTGTTGGATGAACACCACACATGAAAGGTCATCACATGATTTGATGGGTCTTCACCTAGATTTCGATTAAATTTAGGAATATCTGACGGAAGTTTGTGAGGAATCGTCGGCTACCAAGGGGCATAAGAAATTGGATCGTTTGTTAGCTGATTTAGATCTGGTAACTCTAAAGTCACCACGAAGGGCAACTGTTGATTCAGGTTCAGCAAAGCATACCTAGGGTAAGATAGAATTGCCTGAGCAGTGGGTCCTTGCATACCAGCATAGTGCATTTGATGCTGATAACTTTAGTAAGGTTGATGGGCATAACCACTATGAAATGATTGATGTTGACCGTTTTGAATATACGGCTGCCCATTACTTGCAAATATTTGTTGCTCAGATCCTTGGTAAGCTTGTTGGAATTGCGGTTGTTGATATTGTACCAGCCATGGTTGTGAAACCATTTGCTGTTGTCCAATACTGGCTATTTGACCAAGATGAGGGGTAATAGTACCCATTTGAACTTGGGTCACTTCAGTTAGGGAGCCACTAATCGGTGATTGCGGTTGTGTCGTGGAGATAGGAGGCTATTGTATTACGACCTGAGAGACTTGAGGTTGACATACAACAAGCAACGCTTGTATTTGCGACACTGTCACAATGGCCGATGTAGTGGGGATATTTAACATAGGTAAGGTTTGTTGCATTGAGTATACAACTCTTGGTTGTTGAGGCAGTATTGGAACCCAACCACTGGATGTAATTCCAGCATGACCTGAATTCTGTTGCGAACTCCCATATGGTTGTTCTCCCGGAGGAAACAATGAAAGGGTATACTTCCCCCCATATGGTGGCAATCCAGTGATCAAAGGAATGATTGGCCTTTGGGGATCGGGCTACCTAAATTGATACTGTTGCGAAGGATCAATTTGTTGAGACTCAACATAATAGATTCTAGATATTATTCCGAACAAACAAATGGGAATATACCATACTATCAAAACATTCCCTGGATGGACTCCATCTAGCGGTTGAGAGCTAGTCGGGATAGATGGTATACTAGCAAACATTGTTGGAGTAACAACAGGAGGTTCTGCTGCTACTGCGTCAAATGACACAGTCTTAGATGTCGACGGTTGTTCAGGCATGTCTAGTCTATCCAAGAGATTTCCTAGTAATTCTACAGGAAATTGCGATGAAGGGAGACTAACTTTTGATGAAGAAGGATATAGGGTGATCCCGGCTCCAAAATGCAATGGAGTACTGGACGAAGGATCCTCCACAATCTATTCTATAGCAATCAAACCAAGTGGGAGAGGTAGACCGTCAGGTCTGTAAAATATTTCTGGTGCCAAAGTACGTATAGGTTCTACAACGACAGATGTTTGGGGAATAACACCTTATGAATCAGCTATAGATGGAGTTGACTTAAGACTAGAAGTGTTTACCATTACACTAGGATCAGTTCTACTGTCCTCTTGTGGCTGTGGAATTTCTTCTATAGAGGTAGGGATACCAGAAATGGTTGGAGTAACCAAAGTCTCTGAGGATGTTGGAACACTTGTTCCAACCAAACTAGGGGACTTTAATCTGGTTAAATGAGTTCGCTTTGTTCATAATAGTTTCATTTCTAGAGTCAAAGACGGTTGACTCGTAAGTCTCCGCGAACGACGGGGTTTCTGAATTTAATGAATTTTAGAACTTTGACACAACTTGCTTTTTCAATTTTTAAGAGTCAAGAAAAAGATAAAGATGACTCTAGTCGCCTTCGATTTTTAATGAGTCTGAAGTGACAAGTGCTCAGATGGACCTTTTCGTTTAAGGAGTCTGAAAAGGAATGAAAGAGACTACTCTAGAAGTCTAGATAGAGGTATTACCAAACCAATCACAACACTACATAATACTTTTTATGGTACGACAGTCAATCTTCTCGAATGTTGTGTTCAGTGCATTGTGATCGATAGGGCGGCAGAAACGGTTTCTTAAGGATAAATGATATAACCTATTGTGGTCTCCCAATATATACTCGACGGTACATGGGAGCACAAGTCCATACTAGCACTTGTTGTCTCAAAAAGGAGGAATCACCCAACCTGCGGTGAAAGCGATAGTTACCAGGCTTTACAATGTCGGAATACGTCTCTAGCCTAGACTTCTAAATGTTGTGCGTTAGGTTCCAAAGTGTTTTTATGTTCATTGAATTTATTTTACAGTTGATCTTTCTTAAGAAGTTCACCTTTCGGGCTCACCACATGATGCAGATATACAATTCCTCAAATGCAATCTAAGATGGTAAACAATCGTTTAATCTTATTTTTGCAATGAAAATCCTAGCTACTAAGGAAAGAGAAGTTGAATTCTTTCAACAAAGAGCAGAGAGCAAACACTAAATGCACTGTCCTAAATCAAAATCAACAAGCAGTCTAAAAGCAAATGCATGTGCCTGTATTTGTTTTATATTTCTTAATGTGTGAATGGAAAAAATAATGCTAAGTACAAATTTGAATCATTTCAAGCGACAGTACTAATGATTTTCTTTTCAAAAAACGAAAGGAAGATAATGACGACACTTTGTGATTTTGAATTGAAAATTGTTTTGGACACTTGAAAAACTATTAATTCAAATCAAATACAAGAGCAACAATGTAATCAACCATCAAGAACAATAGGATTCTTTTCTTTGACTGAAAACAACACTTGTGACACTTCCAAATCAAAAGACGACAGCTTGATTACGCTACTTGTTTGTAAAAGAGGACCGTAAATGGCGAACAATACATAAAAACATTTATAGTTCCTTGTACTATGGAGGTTGAATCATGCAAAGGAAGGGAGTTTCCATAGAGGTATACTGATCACAGATAGCAAAACTCCTGAATAAAATTGAAGAGAGTGAACAAAAAACCAAAATCTGGAAGCAGAAGAGGTCTTATCTGATCATCGCACCTGTAACACAGGGAAAGTGTGATGCATCTCACCTACTACACACGGGAGGTGCAATGCATCTAGATTCCCAAGAGGAGAAGGTGCGATGGTCTAGGGATGAGACTTCAACTTGATTTTGGGTTACAGTTTGGAGCTTAGTTCAGGGATTTAAGTTGAGTAAATGATAGTCAGTGATTACAAATCACAAGGGCTGATCTAATGAGGCTACTTGAGCCACCACCATGGAAATTAGGATGTTTGCAAATGAATTGTTTAGTTTATAAACAAAACCCAAAGATAGACTGAGGCAGCATTGATCTACTTTGCACTTGCATAGCAAATGCAGTTAGAAGTCTAGCTAGCTTGACTTCAGGCTTCGTCTGTAAGTTTATAAAGCAAAAAAATATAGACAAGCAAACAAACTAGTCATTCCCCAGTGGAGTCACCATTTTGTTGTCGGGAAATCTCGTGTCTATGCAGAGCTGCTAGTCCCACTAAGACGGGTAGCTATCTTAGAAACAAACAGATTAAAGTTACTTTCGTTTTCCTTTACGAGAAGTATATAGGAGAAGAGCAAAGAATACCAACCTCAATCTTTTGCTTGGTTCTCTTCTTGTTCCTTCTCCTCTTTGACAGATCTTTGCCGCTCCTCCCTTGACCACTCTGCTTCAAAGAGTACCTCTAAATTCAAAGAAGCATAATACCATCAAAGTGGAAAGATCTACAGTCATAAACAATATAGGACCAGATATATATTGACCACACACATGCATATATTAGAAAACATACAAGAATGTGGAGGAAAACTTGAATAGCTTTATTGATATAGAGATCAAAAGAGAGGATTAAAACCCATTGATCTGACCTAGCGTCATCCTCCCAGCGTGAAAGCCCTTCTTCACCTCATGAAAAGCTTAGATCACCCAACACTATGATATTCCACCAAGAAACCAACAACACTTCCTTACAAGATATAATATTTGTAGCCTTTGGATCTCTGGGATGAGGGATCCATATATAGATGATTGCAAGGGGGTGAGTCAGCTTCTGGGATTTTGATTAGTGTCTTCTCTCTGATAATCCTTGATTCCACTTGGAGATTGATGATCTATTACTCATCCCTAGGTGAATTCAAAGAGGCAAGTGTCAGAGGAGAAGTTTCTGGAAGATTCCATGATCATCCACCTTTCAAACTATCTCTGCCATTTGTCTACTCTTGCCCATCACACCCTACAGAAGGGATTTTCAGTATGCATCACACTTTTTGCACTGACCAGGTGAGATGCATCACACCCTCTCCACTGAGCGGTTTGTATGGTCCAGTTTTGACCAGTTTTGAGTAGTTTTCTGTGGAGAACTTCTGGGAGATGATGTCATCAGCTGACCTTGTTCCTTTAGGGCATGAAACAACACTTTTAGGGAATTAGAAGCCCTTAGTTTATGGACATATGCAACTGGGGTTGCAGTGCCCAAATATGTCTATAAAACCCCTACCTATAGAGTTCAAACGAAAACGTGAGCCCTCGATCAAAACGCAGGGATGGCATGCGCTGGATTTCAAAGGCGCAAACGAGGTCAAGGCGGAATGGCACTAGGAAGGGGTCGTGGATAGCTGATTTTTTACAATTTTGGAGGGCTAGTGCATTATGCCCACAATTGTATAAACCTGATGAGAGCATCATGTTTATATTGTACCTAGTTTTATCATGAGATGGAAGACTTCCCCACATTGATAGTGAGGTTGCGCGATAATGGAACACTCCAACCTCCCCTGACTCAAAATCTGTAAATGATGAGGTCTGAGCCACGCGAAGAGGACCTAAATGTAAACATCATGCTCCGAAGCAGTATCACGACAGGAGATGACAAGGGCAAGTAGCTCGAAGAGAGTGCTTAGGTTTGTAGGGCTCCAACGAAGGGCCCAAAGTTTGATTTGGAGTACGTGAAGGAGACATTCATGGAAGCTAAGAAGAGCTTTATGAAGGCCTCCACTTCAGGTAGTAAAAACAAACTAGAACTAGAGATGGACCCATTAATGCTTACTACCTTTCTGGAGACATGCATGAAGTTGTTGTGTGATAGCAAAGCTATAAAAGGGACTGCAAGAACTCATCACTAGGTGTGCTGGGTCAGGAGAACCGCGTGTAGTCCGGAAGCTCTAGAAGCACACAACGCGAATAGGAAGGGAGATGAGATTGATTGCGCAAATCGGGGAATATGAAATGGATCAAGTGATTCTAGATCTAGGATCGGACGTGAACATCTTACCAAAACAGACATGGGAGCATATGGGCAGCCCCGCATTGTAATGGTCTCCTATTCAATTTCGAATGGTGAACCAGCAAAAGATGCTATCGATGGGAAGATTGCAGGGAATAATGGTAGATATCGAAGGTGCGAGTGCACTTGTAGATTTTGAAGTGATAGAGATTGTCGATGACAACAATCCCTATCCCACACTACTAGGAATATATTGGGCCACTCACATGAATGGAGTGATAAATCTAAAGAAGCGCAAGATAATTTTTGAGAAAAAGTCACTACGTGTCCTTTAGACCCTATGGAAGGATTGCGCTACAAAGAGCCAGTGCGTGACTACGACCTAGACTGTATTTGCAAAATCGCCACATGGGAGAAGGATTGGGTGAATCCTACAGTGGATGGCAAGATTTCGTGGGAGCGTGAAAGCTCCTGCACATCATATTCGGACGGGGAAATAGAATGATGAAAGAACTAGTTACACAAGGTAACCACATTCAATTACAACCTGATGGTAAGATCACTGCACTGTGTGAAAATAGAGGTAAGAGATATGCCTATGTACGATGGATTGACTGAAGTGGATGATTTCCTGAACAAATTTGAAAGAGAAGTACTGGAACAACAACGTTTTGACACTCTAAAATGGGCACTATGCACTATGCCCGTAAGGTGGTGGGTATGCACCAGTGGAATTTTAAGGACTGGAACGAAGGTAGAAGGGCGATGCTTATATAATTTAGAAAGCCTTAGCTGTGGGTGGAAGCTGGGTATGATGGACAAAATAGCCTGTGTGCCCACCTCTCCAGATGGGTACAGACATATGGTACACAATCTACATGAATGCACACCATCCTCAGGATAGTAAACAGGAACAACAAGTAGGAATGGGCAAGAAAAGGGTGTGAACGACAAAGCATGATAAGACCAAGTGCCCCAAATATTATCGATGGGGAAGCCTTTAACAAGGTGTGTGAAGTGGTAAACACGGTCAACCAGCTGAGACACACTGACTGGGACCTACGCGTACCAGTGGTTCTATGAGCTTATAGGACCATGTTCAAAACCCTAACTGAGCAAGCACTTTCAAAGATGAAGTATGAAGCAAGGGCTATAATCCCTATGGAACATGCAAAGCCTAGTCCGCGCATAGCAGCACTTGTAGATACGATGGTCTGCGAAGCCCGGATCGAAGGAATCACAGAGCTGCAAGAAATAGAACACATAGGACTTCAGGAAGGAATCTGAGGGGGAAACTTTAGACTCCCCAAACATGAAAAAGAAACGGTATGATTAAGAAAGAAAAGGGCTGTGATGGATGTTACACAACAATTTGTCACTGTCCCTATTACCCCTTCTCCCGCACCTTGGAGGACTCATTCTGGGACCTATGAGAAGTGACATAACCTAGAAACACTTGCATTGCATTCCCCTAAGTTTGAACTTCATATGCCCTGAAGACATCTTCTGCAAAATACCCATAAAAATAGCCCTTTCTCCATTGGCGCGGTTTCACTATGTATCACTTGCACCAATGGGGGAAATCCTCCAAATAGTGCATGCCAGCTAGCGCTCTGTCTCAAAGTCCCACTCACGCCAGCCAAGTTGGGTAATGTTTTTAACAAACAAACATCTGAAGGTTCTTCCTAACCCACTCATAAACTAAATCTATCTTAAGTTGGTTTAGTTTGGCTTCGAATCTCCATAGGAAGGAAGTAGTTCTCCGCCTCTCATGGAAGCTTCTTAGTGATAAAGCCAATCCCATGAATATTGTGGATGATCCTAACTCCTTCCCCTTTATCTATAAAAGCTTGTCCTTTTGCCTTTGACAAGCTAGTTCTAGTTCTAGTTCCAAGTTCCAGAATTCCAAAGAGTGAGAATTCCTAAGTTCATGCTGCAAGAAGCCTTCTTCATTCCCATAAGGCTAAATCTAAAGTGAGGAGATTCTTGTCCAAACAACCAAGGAGAGAGAGGCTTGTTCCCATTCCCAACAAGCTTTGCAAGACATGTGCTGCTGATTACCCAGCCAAAGGAGGATTTGACGTCAGAACTATGGTTGTATTCTTCTTTCTTTATCAATAATAGACAACTATCATTATGGTTCCACTCTTATTGTCTTTTGTAATGATGATTGAGTTATATCCTTTCCGACTGATATATAGTTGCATCTATTGGATTTTATGCTTGCACTTGTGTCATTCTTTTCATGTGCAGGTGTCCATTCACGAAGATTGTGGGGATCATGACCAGCCGGAGCAAAGGAACGGGAGCGTCAACTCTTCTACAAGTACTAGCATTGGAATCCAAGTAGGCCCTCATCATTGGCCTTTGATTTGCAATTAGGAACCTGCGTGTTAGTGTTGTTTGATTGTTGCTAGACCCCATTTGGGCTAGTAGGGATCACCTCTGTCTGCAGAGGGGATTTACCTACACAATAATTTGGCGACTCCGCTGGGGAGTTAGCTTTTTGTCTTATTGTTTGTTTTGTCTTGTTGTTTGATTTGTAAACTTTAGATGGAGCCTGAATTATGGCCAGATAGCCTTCGAAACGCTATTGCTTTACATTAATGACGTAGATCAATGCCACTTCAGTCCATCTCCGGTTTGGTTTACGAACTGAATGGCTTGGAACTTGCCTTGTTTCTTGGTTGTTTCTTGGTTTTTCCTGCTTGATTGGCCTACTGGGTTGAGTCCTTGTGTTGCTTCTTGCCTCTTGGTGTACCTGGATACTGTTGGCCTAACTTTGGCTTGTTTGTTTTTTATTTTTCCATAGCAAACTTGACTGGCACTCTTTTATTGCATTACAGTCATCCTAGTTGGCGCTAGTTGCTCATTGACAACCTGCGCTAATCCCTGAAAGGCACTATTTGCAGCATGACAGTCGCACCAGGCGTGGGAACTTTTGAAGTTTGCTTGGTTCTGAGCCTCCTGAGCTTGGTTTTTGTTCTAGGTACCTTTTTTCAACTACTTGAGTGTGTTGGAGTGTTGTTTGAATGGCTTTAATCATTACCCTTTGGGTGTTTGCCTTTTTCCATCGATTTCACATTTCTAGCCCTAGGGCATCTAGTGGCTTTGCGTGTAGAGCCTTCCTCAAGTATTTTTGATCTTCTGTTAGTCCAGTCAACTCTTTTATCACTCCCTTGCGCTTGTTTGGTGGTTGTAAATCATTTTATTGCATTATTTGGGTGACTTTCTTCGTTTTCACTTGATTTCCGATTTGTCTCGCTTTGAGCCTAGATTACACGGCTCATTGGTCTCTTTGGGATTTTTATTGTTCTTTGGAGGTTTTCTTTGTGATTTAGGGAACTGAATGTGCTTGTATTGAGTAGAATTTGTTTTTCATCATTTCTAAAAGTTTGTTTAGTGCATTTTTCCATCAACATAAAAGAAAAAAATCTCTTTTTCTTTGTATTAGTTAATGAGAATTAGAGCTTTTCATTTCGATTAGTGATTAACGATCTTGAAGAAAAGTTTGTCAGTTTCCATTAGCTGCATTAGAGAGGTTATTTGTTGTTTTGTGATCATTTCTTTTGCGTGAAATCTCTCAAACCCTCTCGTAACTAGCATTCATCGAATGAAATGACATATTTTGGCATATAGTTTGCATTTAGGGAATTTTGAGATATTACATACGATAAGGCCTGAAAAATGAAACCTAATACAAGATCAACTTTAAAATGAACTGAATGAATCTAACAACGCATTGGAACATAACACATGCCTTTTAGAGGTCTAGGCTAGAGAGGTGCTCCGGCATCGTTAAACCTAGTCACTTTTGTTTCCACTCAAGGTTGGGTGATTCCTCCTTTTCTGACTCATTTGTGGTCTAGTACGGACTTGTGCTCCCACGTATCGTTGAGTATATGGGGAGACCCCACTAGGTTATCATCCTTTATCCATAGGAAGCCGTGTCTGCCACCTTACGACTCGTAACGCACCAAACACAACATTTGGGAAGATTGACTGTCGTACGGCAAGTCCTTGGTTTTCATACGATTGCCAAGGTGTATATGCAGCTTTACGGATTGTATGGTAAACCTCTTGCTTAGTTCTCCAAAGTAGTCTCTTTTGATCCTTTCTGGACTCCCTAAAAGAAAAGGCTCATCTGAGCATTTGTCACTTCGGGCTCATTAAACATTCGAAGGCGACTAGAGTCATATTTTTGTCCTTTTCTCGACTCTTTAAAGATGAAAAGGTCAAGTTATGTCCTTGTGTCTTAAAAGTTATTCGCTCGCAATCACATGCCCTATAAGATTTTGTTTTTTGACCATTTGATTGTGTGTCATGACATTTTTTTTAGCCCCGTGTGTGATTTTATATTTTCGATGGCAACTTTTCCAGAGTTCACCAACCCAGGAATCCCCTCTGACGGGAATCTTGGTCATTTTCCTCCTTTTGGGAATGTTGGTGCTCCTTACATGGCAACATTGTCCCTTCCTGGGTTAACTGTTGGGTTGCCTATTTGGTTATTCTCAACCTCTGTGTTCTCTAATGTCTCAACTACTGGTCAATCAGTTCCTCCACCCGAACAACATCATGTTGATTCCAAGGTGGACCTCTCCCATTCTTCGCCTATTTCTACGTCCTCATATTCTACTTCACCTGGTGAAAGTCTAGATTCAAGTAACCAGGTGTCTAAGAAGAAGAAGACGAAGAAGAAGAAGTCTCATAAGCGAGAGGCTAAAAGTGCAGCTACTGCCCCGAGTACATCCCAGGTCGGAACACCTTCTGCTCCTCCATGGAAGGTTAAGTTTCCTTGTAAATTGTGCAAGGGAGACCATCTTCTCCATGATTGTCCTGGCCTTCCTAAGGTCTTAGAAGTATGGTCTCATGATCTGTCCTGCCCCTCATCACCCTCTAGAGCTCATGGCGATGTTACCCTATCAACTAGCAATGGTAAGAAGAATGGTAAGATTTGATTCCCTTGTAGACTATGTGAAGGCAACCATCTCCTTCACCTTTGTCTGCTCATGGACAAAGCTTCCACTATTTTGGAAAGTCTTATAGCTTCTTCACCCCAACTTCCTGTTGGTTATCAGAGGCTCTCTTCAGATCCTCTCCCTGTCGACAAAGAGAATGATTTAGATCCTTCTCCTGTCAATCCTCCTCTTTCCGAACCTGACTGTGCTAAGCCTGTTCAGGACCAACCTTTGGTCGGAAAGAGTGTCAACTTAGGTTCACCGCCTGTTGATCACTTTGTGTCAAAAGAGCATCATGCTCATGTTCTTCTCATCTCGTCAGATTATCTTGAGACCGAAAATGACTCTCCTATCCCAGCTAATCCCGAGACTCCTTCAGAGCAGGGGGGCAATCATACGATTCCCCCACCAAGTAGTTGAGTTGTTTCCTTCAACTAGAGTCATTTGACCGCCTGCCGCCTTCCATCCCATGCACCTTTCCAGATTACAGTACATGCCTATGATAAGGCAGTACGTGGCACTATTTTGGATGAGGGTGCATCTGTTAGTCTTATGCCTTCTACTGCTTGGCAAGCTTTGGGCCCCCCACAGCTTGTGTCGGTTGCACAGAATCTGATGGCGTTTGACGGAGGAACCAGTCAACCATTAGGGATCCTTCCAAAGTTCCCTATTACTTTGGGAGGTAAAACCATCTATATAGACGTACTGGTTACCCAAGGTGCTTTAGATTTAAGTCTTCTCCTTCGTCGTGACTATGTTTATGCCATGGGGGCCCTTGCCTCTTCACTTTTCCGTGTGGCTTGATTTCCACACAATGAAAGGATCGTGACTATAGATCAATTATCGTTCTTTAGTCCCTCGGTGCCTCCTGCACAGTTGTCATCCCCTTTTGTTTTTTATCCACCATTTGTATCTGCCCCACCACAGGTCAACTACATGGCTACTTATCCCGTGCCTGTATCCAGTGATGCTGCCGTCGTGCATAGTGTCCTGGGGGCATTGGGCCCTGACTTCCAAGATGTTGTCCTTCCACCGGGACTGACACTCTTGGAAGCAATGACTTCCTATTCATTATGATGAAGTTCGTTTGGAGCATAGTTCACTTTCCTATGTCAAGCTCCTTAAAAAATGAAACTGAGTCTAGTCGAGCATAGTTCCTGATCTTGTGTCAAGCTCGTTAAAACATGAAACAAGGGTTATGAGGATATTTCTTTTACCATGTCAACCTCATTAAAAAATGAAACAACTCCCTTTCTAAATTGAGTCTTTTGAGTACGATCTCGTAATATACAAGTTGAGTCTTTCCAAGATCTCGAAAGTGAACCTTCATTCCATCCACTTTGTTGAATGCAATGAAGCTTGAGGGGCATGTACCTCATTTTGCGTCATTACGCGAGGGGCATGCGAAATTATAACAAGCATAGTTTTTTGTTTCAAGCTTGTGTAAACATGAAACCAAATCCAAGCAGAGTTCTCCATGGTTCAATCTTGTGTAAAAATGAACCCATACTCATTTTACATCTCGTGATTGTTGTCTTTATCTGCTAAATTCTGTTACATGAGCCTTGGTTGTTTTCATTCCATCACCACCATCTCTTTGGCCGATCATATGCTTTCACTTGCTTGTTTTCCTTTCCTAAGGGACCTCAGTTATGAGTGGTTTTGTTAGCCAACCTCTTGACCATTACATGTTTTGAGCAGTTCCACCATTGTCGGAACCAGTTGCTACCCTTTATACCACTCGTTCCTCTAGGATGAGTCACCTTTAAGCTGTTTTCTGACTTGTAAAATATGAAAAGACTGCTGAGTATTTTTTCCCTTTTTGACTCGTTAAAGAGAATAAAAATGGAGGTCTTCTTTTAGCTCTTTTCTGATCGTTTAAACGTGAAACGAATTCTGAGTTATTCCTCTCGACTCGCTAAACATAAATGAGAGGTGGTCGTCTTTTAAATGCTTTTCCGACCGTGTAAATATGAAAAGATTGTCGGGCCCTTGTCGTTTCAGGCTCGTTAATGGTTATGAAATGACGTGGTTTCGATCACTTTTTTATTTTTTCAGGTCGAAATCACTAATCATGAAAAGTACTCCTTGATCATAATGATCGGGCGGTTCTTTCGAGCATTGTTTTATACTTTTTCGGGCTCGAGAGACACAACTTTATGAAAAATGACACCCTTGGAGTTTACTTTTCCACTGTATTTTCAAACTCTCTAAACATGAAAAGATGTCGAGTTCTTCCTTTGTCAGACTTGTTAAAACCTAATAACATCAGATTCCATCGAAATGACGACTTACAAGCATATGCTATCCCCATCACGCTTGTCATCAAAAATAACCTGGATACTCGCCAGCAATGGTGGGGAAAATGGAGCCAGAATCATTGTCGTGTCGGCAGTATGTCGCTCTTGAACATGGCACTTGTCTGCGTTCGTGTCTGGGTGGGGACATATCATCTCATTTTCACTTGCCTATGTGGGTTTGGGTGATCCTATTTGACCTCTCATCTACTCGTTGCCCTGTCATCATGACCTCTGATCATTTGATGTCAAATACTGCCAAGTCCATTATCATGTCACCGATATGTTCAAGAGAAGTTGACCTCTGCAAAATACTTAACCTCCCTCTGATAACTCACATAATCCTGATTGAAAAAAACATTATCTTCCTCTGTCTTGTGTCGATGATGTGGGAAACACTATGGCCCACCTTCAATCAAGGTCACTTCCTATCGACTTCAGCTCGTTATCCAGGAAGTTGATCGAGAGACTCCCTATTGGTGCCTTGGAGCCTCCATGCCTCAATGGCAAGTTCTTCACGTTCGACGCGAGGTTTTCATCATTGGCCTCCGATCGAATAATTCTATGGGTGTTCGACGCCGGCTCACTGATTCGCACGCCGTAGATTATACCTATAGTACCTTAAGGGCCATTGTCATTATTGGTGGTACCTCTCACGTCTGTTAACAGTTTTAATTATTGAATGGTAATCAGACGATGTTCCTGCATGTTCGACTTCGACTCCCATATTCACATGCTTGAACTTGTACTTTGTTCGGGTCGAGATGGAGCACAAGACTTTAGATTTTGTCTGTTGAGATCCAGGTTGCGATTTTGTGGATTATTATTATCACTACATGACTCATTCATTGGATGGCTGCGACCATGCCTGAGTCTACTTATCAATCCTCACTGGATGGCTGCGTCCATACCTTGGATCTAGATCTTTATGTACTTTTCTATGGATGGTTGTGCCCATACCACATACATCATGTAATTGAGATATCAGTTGTACTTCTCCACACAGGTTCTCTCGGGCCTCATGCTTTAGGGGGCATCTGTTACACAGCAATTTGTCACCATCCCTGTTACCCCTTCTCCCGCACCTTGGAGGACTCGTTCTGGGACCTGTGAGCAGTGACATAACCTAGAAACACTTGCATTGCATTCCCCTAAGTGTGAACTTCATATGCCCTGAAGACATCTTCTGCAAAATACCCATAAAAATAGCCCTTCTTCCATTGGCACAGTTTCACTGTGTATCACTCGCACCAATGGGGGAAATCCTCCAAAGAGGGCGCGCCAGCTGGCGCTCTGTCTCAGAGTCACACTCGCGCTAGCCAAGTTGTGTAATGTTTTTAACAAACAAACATCTGAAGTTTCTTCCTAACCCACTCATAAACTGAATCTATCTTGAGTTGGTTTAGTTTGGGTTTGAATCTCCATAGGAAGGAAGTAGTTCTCCACCTCTCATGGAAGCTTCTTAGTGATAAAGCCAATCCCATGAATATTGTGGATGATCCTAACTCCTTCCCCTCTATATGTAAAAGCTTGTCCTTTTTCCTTTGACAAGCTAGTTCTAGTTCTAGTTCCAAGTTCCAAAATTCCAAAGAGTGAGAATTGCTAAGTTCATGCTGCAAGAAGCCTTCTTCATTCCCATAAGGCTAAATCTAAAGTGTGGAGATTCTTGTCCAAACAACCAAGGAGAGAGAGGATTGTTCCCATTCCTAACAAGATTTGCAAGACATGTGCTACTGATCACCCAGCCAAAGGAGGATTTGACGTCAGAACTATGGTTGTATTCTTCTTTGTTTATCAATAATAGACGACTATCATTATGGCTCCACTCTTATTGTCTTTTGTAATGATGATTGAGTTATATCCTTTCTGACTGATATATAGTTGCATCTATTGGATTTTATGCTTGTGTTTGTGTCATTCTTTGCATGTGCAGGTGTCCATTCACGGAGATCGTGGGGATCGTGACCAGCCCGAGCAAAGGAACGGGAGCGTCAACTCTTCTACAAGTACTAGCATTGGAATCCAGGTAGGCCCTCATCATTGGCCTTTGATTGAAATTAGGAACCTACGTGTTAGCATTGTTTGATTCTTGCTAGACCCCATTTGGGCTATTAGGGAACGCCTCTATCCACAGAGGGTATTTACCTCCACAACAATGGGCGCGGAGGTCAAGACACTGGAGGATGAGATAAAGGAATTGTTTTTCATGGAAGAACGTAGGATGGTGAGCACTATCGTCATGAATTGGTTAATCTGCTTCCTTGGCTTGAACTGCATATCACCAAAGGTAGTGACTAGGGTAGCACATTGCAAGTAGTAAAGTGCATGATACTGACCACAACGATGGAAGGTGGAGATTCTCCATGAGCCCTGGAGGAGGACGGGATGGAGCCCCACATGGGTGGTGCGACCACCTGACTAGATGCGGGAATGAAAATCTTAGCGCTCTAGGCAGTTGGAAGGAAGCGCGCGACTATAAACTATTCTGCCTAGGAGCTGTACGATATTGCGGATGCATGCGGTAGCATAGTGTCAGATGGTCCGCGTCTGTGCACGAAGGGCTATGCTGCCATGTGGATTGGCTAGAAAGTGATCATTGAGGTCACTATTCATGATGGGATGTGTGACTTGAGGCCAAATGGAGCAGGGGGCGATCATTTAATATGCGATTTATGGGCAAGATTTAGGAAAATTTGACACTAAGAAAGCATTAATGGATCAGAATTGGGGGGAACGGTCGAATTCGAATTCAAAAGGTGCTATAAAACACAAAGGGTTGCCCAGCAAATAACACTTGGGCATTTGAGAATTGAGTGATTGAGCAAAGCACTGAGCATTGAGAGCCAAGTGATAATTGAGCCCCTGAGTTTGCGAGTGACAAAATATAATGTAGATACGATGACCACAACTAAGGATGGTTTGGGAATTAAAGAGGTAACCACCGGCGAGGCATCATAGACCCTGATGGTGGAGGATGTTCTAGAAGGTGTTGGGGTTGTGGAATAAATCCCAAAACCACCACGTACACCAAGACCCAAGAAGGATGAATATGCAATGGCTCTAGTACGTGTGTCCCTGAGGAACCCGCTACACAACAAACTATCGATGGCAAAAAAAGGGAAATTTGTCATGATAGAAACTGATGAGGAAGAAGAAGATTTGCAGACCCTGATCATCGCAAAGGAAGAAGACAACGGCATGGAGGAGGATATTCAACCTACATGCTCTACAACAAAATTGCTTGCAGATGTCCCTCCGTGGAAAGGGAAGACCAAAGTGCCGAAAGACCTAGACAAAACCAAAAGTTCACTCCAGACCCCTCTCCTCCCAGACGACATTGTGTTTGAAGGCACACACCTGCGCCGCATGCCAACCATGAAGTTTGAAGATTGGGACCTCGCTGACTGTGAGAATTCCCTCACCTGGAGACTGGGAACCTCATGAAGCAGAACACTGTGGGGGTGGTGACAATGTTAGAACCACAGAAGTGGCTATGCAGTGTGGAAAAGGTCGGGCTACTGAACTTATTATGGGTGCCGCATTTTCACCACGTGCCCATAACCATTCTTTTCATTAGGCAACTGCTTTGCCTCGTGCATGATGGGTATCTATAGCTGGACGAGCCTATCCCCATCATGACAGACCTCATTCATCGCATTTCTCAGCTTCCCTGCAAAGGAAAGGACCCCGTAACCATAGCCGAAGGAAATGGTAGTGATTTGGTTCTTACAAAACCCATGAAGATGAAATACAAGCTGGAGATGAAGAAGAGGGGCTATGCCATCTCCAGCATCAAGGACAAAGGGGTACATGTAGCAACCCAAATCTTGGCTGGAAACGTTATGAGGAAGTGTCGCGTCGATGAGGTAGCATCGTTGGTGGTCACACTGGCCAAGCAGTGCGCGAAGGGGGTACAGTTCAACTAGTCCGAATTCCTTTGCGAGGAATTTTTGAAAATTTGTCATGAAGCCGAAGAGCAAGGAAAAACCTTCCACTATGCATGGTTGTTGTTATCCATAGTGCTCGTAGTGGGGGAACTGCCAGAGGAGAGTCAATTCCCCAGTGTTGATAGAGAATTACTGGAGGCTGTGAAGTACGCTTCGCTCTAGACCACAAAGGATGCGAAATGGATATGCGACACCAAAATTTTCTCGGTGCTCATGGAGATGAGCATCTGGATGTGGATCAATCAGAGGCCATGCCTGTCACCCACAATGTACAATATCTGTAGAGTTTTGCATACTTTAAAGCTGATATGCACAACATTTTTTTTAGGGCATGTAAGGATCCAACGAAGTAAGTGATGAAGCTACCTTTTGAAGCCATTGATGACAACGTTTTTGTTGTCTTGGTGACATGGCCTCTGGAATGGCATGCCCCAAATCTTGCAGAACTTGAGAAGGCGGTAGTGCAGAAGAAGAAGGACGATGCCAAGCTACGCATCACACAATTGGCTGAGAAAAGGCGGAAGGAAACAAAAACAACTGAGGTAAGGGAAGCACGCAAATCAGCACAGAAATTCGTCGAGCATAAGTAAGCCACAGAAGCAGTAGTAGTAGCATAGGTAGCAGAAGTAGCAACCATGAAGGCAGATGAGGTCCAATCAATGTCCTCGCACGGGCAGGAGGTAGAGGAAGCAAAAACAATAGAAGGGAGCATGGACCTAGGGACCACACCCACACAGTTAAAGTACCCACACACAGTAGAATGACTAGGACCAAGGAAGAAGGTTAAGGCCTCGAACCTAGCCATTGACCCGATCACCTTAACTGAAGGTGATCTCCATGAAATCAGCGAGACGTTTCACAATGTCACAAATGAGGCGCTTCAAGATTTTATGCAGGAGCATTAGACTATGTTGGGGGCCCTTAGAGCACAGTTGTAGGAGTTACAGGTGTGTCCCCTTCAACTGGGTACCCTTTCTACCCATCTCGCAGCAGGACCCTTGGAAGCAGAGAAGATGCTATGCGCATGAATGTAAAACAAAATAGTGTTGTCGAAAGTGGCCCTAGTAGCACCGAATGAGGCTAATAGATTTTCAGTCAACATGATGAAAGGCCTTGGCCTTAATTTGGTTGCCCTTCCATGTGAGACACTATATCTTCTACAGGATGGGATAACAGCAGAGCTGTGCACTAGGGAGATTTGTGCGATCCAATTTATCAATGAGCAAAAGATAAACATGGAACAACTCAACTTGTAGTGCAACGAATTGGTGTCACAGAATCAACAGTTGGCGCAGGTGGTAGATGACGCTTGCTGACCTGTCCCGGAGCTAGCCATACCAGTAGATCTATCAGTAGAGGTGTGGATCCATAGGTTCGCAACAAGAGTCTACGAGGCTAGAGAAGAAACAACCAAGGTTTAGCTGGAGCTAAGCCTTTATATCACTGAGCTGCAGTTAAAGGCGCAACCTTCCACTCCTCCGGAGGTCGAAGAAAAATGTGCTAGCACTATCGCAGTGGGATTGGAAGAAATTGGAGGTGCAGTGCAAGACTATACCACTTTGCTAGAGTAAGCACTTGAGGTCCTCATAACTCTGCAGGAGGACCCCAACATCCACCGCCTAGAGACAGAAGCGTGAGAACTCCAGTAGCAATATGACAGTGTTTGAGGAACTGTGCAGACAGTAGTCCTCACTCAGCAGCTTGTGAGGATGCATCAAGCTAAGGTACTGAATGAGTAAGTGGACACAGCATGACATAAGGAGGTATTTCTCGAAGTGCGCATCTAGCCATGGATCGATGAGGCTTTCACTATCATGGAAAACATCAAAGGAAATCCCACGCACATACAAGGGATGCACACATTAATGTACAGAGGCACCCCAGACACGGAGGTCTCAGAACAGAGGATGCAATAGATTCAGCAAAGCAGTGGCTCAGTGTGTTGCCGACATCAGCACAGTTCGAGGACAATTGGAGGAACTTCGTGCCAAGATCGCCGCGTTGATAGAGTGACTTGAGGGAGAGTCATGATGTTTGTGTTGGGGTACTGTTGCGAATGGAATTGCCCCAAGGCAGGTTTTGGGGCTCAAAGCCCATGTTTTGACCGAATGATGTTGTAAATCCTCATGAATTGTGGGCACGGAAATATGTTAGAGTCATAGGGATGTCCACCCTAGTTTGTAATGTAATGTCAGCCTACTCATGGTCTGTAGACCATGGGATTGTATAAATAGAGAAAGGCTCTAGGTGTAAAAGAAGGACAATTCTAAGGGATTGAGTCACAAGAGTAAATTGTGTTTTGGGTCGTAGAGTAGGAGAAGGCTCTACAATTGAGTGCGAAGAGGCCTAGTAGTCCACAACTGAGTGTGCGGACCATTGCAGCTGAGTGCACAGAGGCCTAGTAGTTCGTAATTGAGTGTGCAGGCCCCTACAGCTGAATGCACAGGGCAGAGTCGAGTCTGTAACCAAAGAAGATAATAATAAAGAGAAGTTTTATCTTAATTCCATGTATCTATTCTTGGGTTATTACCTGTTTGATATAAATTGCAATTATATTGTTTATTTAATTCGCGCACTTGTATGCATGATTTATATTACTAAGTATAACTTAACGTGTACAAGTAGGCTAATTTAATCAATTAACAGTGGAATACTAGTAAGGACTTGGGTAATAATAGTGTTCGGCCCCTGAGTAGGGTTGTGCAAAGGCAGCAACTCAGGCTGCGATGTACAGGTAAGTGCATGTAGCAACATGCATGCAAGGTTGAACCACAGACTACTTGAACTCATCGGACATCTTCAAGGCGCGAAAACTTGGTTCTAACACCATCCCATACTACTTCAAGTGAGACCTCATTCCATGCTCTATTGACTATTGCCAAAAGGGCCAGTAGTACTGGAATTTGTTTGGCTAAATCACCTCTAAACCTGGGTCAAACCCCAACAAGCCAACAGCTATGAAGGAGATTCTCAGGTAAAACGTGCTAATCTTCAAACTCTCAGAATTTAGTATGAAACTCTTAAGATACATAGTGATGAGAGTGTTTCTAGTTACTTCTTACGTATAGATGAGATTGTTAATTGTATGAAGAAACTGGGTGAAGAGATAAAGGAAGCTACTTTAGTTGAGAAAATTTTGAGATCTTTGTCTTCCAAATTTGAGTCAAAAGTGCTTGCCATAGAAGAAAAACAGGATCTTCAAACTATTACTATGACTCAACTCCACGGAATCCTAATTTCCTTTGAAATGAGAAAAGGAGGTCCATCAGATATGAGAGAAGCTACTTTTAAAGCATCAACAAAGGGAAAGAAAAAGGAAGAGCACAATGAATCATAACACATTTCAAAAGAATAAGATGAGGTAAATTTTGTCAAGAAGCTTCAACGAGGTCCAGAAGATTCATAGGTAAGCTACCTTTCAAATTCTTTTCTTGTGGTAGAGTCAGTCACTATGATGCCAAATGTCCTCATAAAGATAAATATGAGAAATGGAAGGAATATGCAAAAGGCAATAGAAAATAGGTTGTGAATAGAAGGAGTTACAATACGCATGAAGATAGTGATGGTTTATCTAATAGTGATGAATATGAAACTGAATAAGATTATAGACTACTGATGGCTTATGACAATGATGATCTTTTGGATGCATTGGAAGAGGAAGACTTTCTTGAAGAGATCACTAAACTCAAAACCTATGTAGAAGAAAAGAATATGATCATAGATACTTTGACACACCAACTTGCTGAAAGAGAAAGAAACAATGAAAATCTAGAATGTGAAATTATGGGTCTAAGAAAAGATCTTGAGAGGACAAAATCTCTTAATCTTATATTTTATAAAGGATCAAAAACTTTAAATGAAATCATCAATGTTCAGTGTTCTCCTTTGATAAAGACAGGTCTTGGATATAATGAAGATTCATCTCAATCACAAAAGTTGATAGCCTCCACCATAAGCTATCTTGGTGTAGCAAAGAAAAGTGAATAATATGTCAATCGTCAACAAAAGTCTAAAATGATTGATTAGGTAAATCATACTCAATTTACTCTAAGGATGAATATCAGTAGAAGCCATAATCAACAGGTAAAAAATACCAAAAGATACTATGATCGCAGAAATTTGTTTAATGGACAATGTTTTTCATGTCATAACTTTGGGCACAAGGCTGCTCAATGTGTTGTTTACAAAACCATCATTACTAGAGAAGCACAAAATCAAGGGAGTGTGATAGGAATCAAGAAAAGTTCCTATAATAACTTTTCTCCTCTTGAAAATGAAATAGAATGTTCGATTTGTAACGACTTTGGTCATGAAGAATTTGAATGCATGAGAAAATTTTGGCCAACATTTCAAAAGGAGAAAACACCATTAAATTCCAAGATATGGAGAAGAAAGGAATCTCAATAAAAAAGATGTGGCATAGCTCTGTATGCAGAAGAATAAAAAAACTAGTGGTACATTGACAACGAATGCTCTAAACACATGACAGGTGATAAAGAGAAACTACATTCATATAATGCTTTAGAAAAAGACAAGAATATCTCATTTGGAAATGACACACCTGTTGTCATTAAAGGTAAAGGCTCTGTTCTCTTGAAAGAAAGGTTAAAGATAGAAATGCCATATATGTAGATGGTTTAAAGCATAATCTTTTGAGTGTCATTCAAATGTGTGATCAAGGAATGGAAGTAGTATTTTGATCAAATAGATGTTCGGTTCGTGATATTGATATAGGAAAGACCCTTATCAAGGGGAAAGAACTCCAAACAACTTATATATACTTAAAGGAGGGCAACAAAAATGTTATCTAAACAGAATAGATGAAAATGGGCTATGGCATAGAATTTTGGGACATCTAAGCTTTTCACAAATAAGAAAAGCATGTAGGCTCAAGGCAGTTCATGATCTTCCAAATATTAGCATCCCAGAAAATACCATATGCAAACCATGTCAAATCGGTAAGAAAACTAGATTTCACTTCATTGAAAAAAAGGGTCAGCAAGTAAACCTCTTCAACTCATCCATACTGATTTATGTGGACCAACAAGGAAAAACTCACCTTGTGGAGAATAATACATTATTTTATTTATTTATGATTTTTCCAAGATGTGTTTGATAGGTCTACTAAAGCACAAAGATCAAGCATTGGAAAAGTTTAAACCCTTCAAAGCTTTAGTTGAAAATGAATCAGATCAAAAAATCAAATGTCTAAGATCTGATCAAGGGGGAGAATTCATATCACATGAATTGTTTGAATTTTGAGGAAAACATGGAATAAAAAGGTAATTATCTATCGCAAGAACTCCTCAGCAAAATGGTGTGGTAGAAAGGATAAATAGAATAGTTCAACAAATGGCTCAAGTTATGCTAGATGAATTTGAAACTCTTGCAACCTTCTGGGGTGAAGTTGAATTTGTTGTTGCAACTATTCTCAACAAAGCGAATGTTCGGGTAAATAACAATCAAACTCCATATGAACTTTATTATGGTAAGCCTTCTACCGTAAAATGCTTTAGAGTTTTTGGAAGCAAATGTTTTATCAAAAGGATTGATGAAAAACATGGTAAGTTCGAACTCGGAGAAGATGAAGGAATTCTTCGTGGTTATTCATCTAGAAGTAAAGGATACAAATGTTATAATAAAAGACTTCAGAAAATTGTTGAAAGCATTGATGTTGTAATTAATGAATCATGCAGAAATCTGGAACAAATCAAATCAATAGAGGAATATGACAGTGAGGAAGTTGGGGAATGCTTTCCCACCTCAAATCAAAATTATATAGACTAAGAACCCAATGAATCACCAGAAGAGGATACAACATACAGGGAAAATATTCCATCTAGGTATGTTCAGAAGAATCATCTAGAATCTCAAATTCTAGGAGAAAAGGGGGCTAGTGTAAAGACAAGAAGAACTCTTACAGGGACCTCAAGCTATCTAGTATTACTATCTTCCACCAAACCTTAGAATGTAAATGAATCCTATAAATATGAATGTTGGTTCAAGGCCATGGATGAATAACTTGACCAAATTAAAAAGAATGATACTTTGGAGTTAGTTCCTAGACCTCATGATAAAAATGTTATAGGAACAAAATGGATATTTAAGAACAAGCTGAATGAAAATGGATAAGTTATTAGAAATAAGGCCATACTTGTTTGTAAAGGGTATGCTCCATAAGAACATATATATTTTGAAGAAACTTTTTCACTTGTTGTTAGACATGAAGCCATATGGATGTTTCTTGCTCTTTCTAGTTTTCGAAAATTCAAAGTATATCAAATGGATGTAAAATTGACCTTCCTTAATGGAGACTTAGAAGAAGAAGTGTATATTGAACTGCCATAAGGATTCATTCCTGGAAATGATGCAAAACTCATATGAAAGATTAAAAACGCCCTCTATGGTCTGAAATAGGCTCCAAGGGCTTGGTATTACCGCCTTGACAAATATATACAACAACAGGGTTTCACAAAAAGTTCTACTGATAACAATTTATACAAAAAGGTTTAAAATGAAAAATTGCTAATTGTTGTTGTTTATGTTGATGATATCATGTTTGGTAGCAATGAAGAATCCATAAGTCATAATTTTTCTTTAGTAATGCAAAAAGAATTTGAAATGTCCTTACTTGGTGAACTTACTTATTTTCTTGGTCTTTAAGTAAAACAAACGAAAGATGGTATCTTTCCTTTGCAAACCAAATATCTCAAGAAGATCTTGAAGAAGTATGGAATGGAAGATTCCAAACCTGTATGTACTCCAATGGTAATAGGATCCAGTCTCAGTTCTAACAAAGAATCACCATTAGTAAAACAACCAACTTACAGATCTATGATTGGAAGTTTACTTTATCTAACAGGTATTAGACCTGATATCATGCATGCAGTAGGAATTGTTGGAAGGTTCTAAGCAAATCCAAAGCAATCACATCTCTAGGCAGTCAAAAGAATTTTCAAATATCTTCAAGGAACTCAGAACTTTGGACTATGGTATCGTAAAGATACAAACCTTACTCTTCATGCATATATAGATGCAGATTGGGCAGGAAATGTTGATTCGAAAGAGCATTAGTGGAGGTGAATTATATATGGGCTATTGGTTAGTGTCATGGTTCAATAAGAAATAAAGTTAGATTTCCTTATCTATAGCTGAAGTAGAATGTGTGGTAGTTGCATCTTTCTGCACACAACTAATTTGGATGATGCAAACATTAAAAGACATTAAGATCACATGTACTTCACCCATATCCATTCTATGTGATAATACAAGTGCCATCAATATTTCAAAAAATCCAGTCATGCACTCCAAGACCAATCACATACCCATTAAGTACCATTTTTTGCGAACAAGTTCTTGAACAAAAGGTTAAATTGGAGTATGTTCCCTCCAAAGAATAGGTTGCTGATAAATTCACTAAACCACTTCCCAAAGAAACATTTGAATATCTCAGACAAATGCTGGGAGTGGTTGCTACATCATCCTGCTCTTAAATCCAGTTTTAAAAGGAAGCTTATTATATGCAGGTTTCATGAAGCATAGACACATATACATGGGGGTTTCTATGGTTGAAGGAGCGTATATGTTTTTCTTACATAAATACGGTATCACAGGTTCATAGGGAGAATTAACCTTCACACACATTTTTCATTGTTGGCACATTTGTTGCTGAGCTTAGCTATGATTTGTTGTTTAAGTCATAGGGTATGTTATGACTTCTTTTGTCATAGTCTATATTTGAAATAGTCCTATTGGATAGATGATGTAATTTTTATCCCCACTTGGTTGGGTGATTGATGTATGTATGAGTGTTTGGTCATAAGGAGGTCATACTCACTTAGTTGAGTTATAGATTCATTTCATTCCTTTGAATCATATCTCTTCATAATGTATAGCAAAGGATGAAAGTTGCTTGGTCTGCCCTTTGCCCTTGATGTTAAATGGGGAGAGAATTTTTGTGTTGCATGTTATCTCTAACAGTTTCTACAGCTTGCAGTAATCAACACCATCATGGTTGCCATCAAGTCCAAAGGGGGAGATTGTTGGAATTATGATACAAGTGTTGTTCTTGATGGAAACTCACTCATAATTCAATTCGGTTTTGATAAAAGGCAACTCACTGTACAACAAGAATATTCAGAGGTAACAGGGCAGTGGTATAGAAGAACAAGAAGATGGAACAAAGGTCTACTGATCAAAATAAATAAGGTGAAGGAAAAGGTTGATGTAAAGCAATTTAAGAAGTATACACAAGTCCACTTAGTCAAAATGATGTATACACGCTGGTAACTAGAACAAAAAGAGTATATACGTATACACACACTCTCACAAGAGGAAAAGCGCGGAGATGTTGGAAAATTAAGGTTTTGGTCCAAGGTATTTGGTTCGAGATATTTCATCTGAGGTATTGGTCTGAGGTATTTTTTCCAAGGTATTGGTCTTAAGTGGTTTTGTTCCGAGATATTGAGAAAGGCCTAAAACTATATAAGGAGGAGAAGATCATTAGGCCAGGGTGGGCGAGTGAAAAGGGTTTCTAAGGAATACGTCTACCTAAAGTATATTTTATGTTGCAGGGATGTTACAGATCCATTTGGGCATATCAATCCCATCATCTAGATCAATGTTTTAGGGCTCATCAAACCATAATTTTAGTTGCTACATGCCCTAAATAATTCACCCCTTTTAGAGCCTCCTTCCCAGACAATTTCATGACTTGAAGACATCCAGAAATAGCCTATAGAGGGACCATCATAGGTAGGCTCATGTAAGGGTGTGCTGCAAAGTAGTTAAGTCCATGCCATGGTGATCTGTAGAGAACTTAGGCTTCCTTTCACCTGCGCTGGGCGAGTTTGATGAAAATTCACATAGATTTTGGGGAATATTCTCATCTTTCAGAGTCATCTAGAAGGTTCCCTCACTTATCAACTCCTATGAGCTCGAAAATGGATGAGGAATGAGTAAAGATGCATCATGTCCTTTCATCCCTTCTTGGAACTAATTCTAAGTATGGAAGGCCATTTAATGCCACCATTTATGACGAAATGTCCTTCATCTCCCTAAATTGACCACTCTTCTAAGTGATTAGGGGATGAATTATGTTGAATTTAAGGAGATAACATTGCCATGAGAATTGGCTTTGAAGCAAGTGTTGTAATGCTACCAGTTTGTCGTGCTTTTGATGTGATGTGGATGGGATCCAAGCTAGAGGAATGACTTTGAATTAGACATAATGGTTGTAATTCCCTCTTCTATTTAATAAAGTATTTGAACCTTTCTCCCATATGTTTGTATTGTTTTATAATGCTTATATGTGTGGAATGTATCTCATTCCATTCACTTATATTCAATAGATCTTTTTCTTTGATCGATTCTTTGTTTTCTATTGTGTTTATAGGTACTTCTCAAGCGTATTAAGTATGGGAAGGAGTGACAAGATCGATACAAAGGAGATGAGAGGAAATTTGAACTACAAGTAGGTATTGTCATCTTCTCATCTTATCTATTTCTTATAGGAAAAGACTAAAATAATTTAAACTATTGTTCTAGATATGGATAGTTATCTAGGGAATTAGTATTTATTCGTAGATACCAAATTCTCCAAAACAAATTGGCGACTCCACTGGGGAAGATCCTTTTTCCTAGTAGCTTATCCACCTACTAGGACATCATTGTAGACCCTACTTGTGTTCATTGATTGTAATTCAACTCTTTTGCATTGAAAATTTGGTTAAAACTGTGTCAAATTACCTCTTGAAATGGCTCATTGTCACTAGTGCAAGCTTGTGAGGGACACAGTGCACTGTAGAGCACCCCTAGCTTAGGGACAATGCTTTGAAGCTCACTATCTCCCATTCAGGACTGCATTGATCCTCCTATGGTCTGTTTCCGACCTTTGGAATGTGTTTTTGCCAACTTTTCTCTATTTTCTTGTTTGTTGATTGATCACTGAATGTTAGGTCTCAGAGAACAAGTTTCTATGTCCTTGTTTAGCCCTACTTTGACTTGATTAATTAATGTTTCTTAAATTTTTTATTTATCATTATCAGTCTATAACCAAAGTTAGAATATAGTTTATTAATTTTTGTTCGAAAGAAAGTGTCGTAAAGTCTTCTTTTCCTTTGAAACTGAACTATCGTAAAAGTCTTCATTCTTGTTAAAGATTGATTGATTGTATATGCATATTTCCCTTCGTTCATATTCAAATTAAGGAAATCAAAAAGAAATACATGCATGTTGCATTGAAAACATTTGTGTGTGCTCATAGGAATAGTGTAGGGAAATTGCATTAGATTGTGCTCTTTGCTCTTTGATCAAAAGAAATTTGATTGCTCTATCCCTAAGTAGCTAGGTTTTTCATTTTTAAATTGAATGAAATAATGCTTATCATGGTAATATCATTCCTCGGAATTTCAGAATACATCACGTGGTGAACCTTGAAAGGCAAATTCTAAAGAAGATCAACTTAAAATTTATCTGAATTTACCTAATTGAGCATTGTCACCTAACGAGAAACATTTAGAGGTCTAGGCTAGAGACGTGTTCCAGCATCATAAAACATAGCAGCTATCACTAGCTTGTTTGCAATACATCCCAAGTGTGATACCTCATTCCATATACATGATTATATCATAGATCTTCCACATACCTTCGGGCTTATAGGGTGGTGTTATATTACATAAAGTATATGGGAATGCTCTCACTATGTGGTTTTGCATTAGACAACACTAATACAGATTGGGCCTCCATGTACTTTAGGGTATATATGGGAGGAAAATACTAGGTTGATATCCATCCTTAGGTAACCAAGTCGGCCACCTTGTACACTGTGATTCACCAAACACAACATTCAGGGAGATTGCCTACCTGTACTTCTCGATTCACCAGGAGGTATTTGGTAGTTCACAATTGCTTGGTAATCGTTTTCCTAGATTATCCCTCTTTTGTTTTGTTATGTTACTTTGATTAGAATAAAATTAATTGACAACGAATAACATCCTCCACGATCACTCCTTAGTTGATCTTAGGTTGAGACATATGGTGACAAATCCAGAGTCCACCGATCAAGGAATTCCTTTTGATATGAATCCTAGTCCTTTTCCTCCTTTTAGAAATATTGGTGCTCCTTATATGGCTACATTGTCCCTTCTGGGATTTACCATTGGCTTGCTAGTATGGTTGTTTTCAACCTCATTGGTTCAAAATGTCCTGATTTCTTTGCAATCGAGTACTCCTCCAACTAGACAAAATCAACCTCCAATTGATCCTAAAGTTGACCCTTTGCCTTCCTCCTCTTCGCCTGGTAAAAGTTTTGGTACTAGTAAATAGGTGGCTAAGAAGAAGAACAAAGGGAAGAAGAAGAAGAAGAAGCAAATTCAGCAGAGGGGAAACCAACCAACCATTGCTTTGAATGAAATATCTAATGAGAAGCCATTCGTCAAGCCTCACAAATTTCGATATCCATGCAAAACTTTGTGCGGGAGACTGTCTTCTTCGAAATTGTCCTGATATTCCTCAGATCTTAGAAGAATGGTCTTCTCGTTCACATCATCCTATGTCATCAACTTCTCAAGATCACGCTGGTGACAAACCATCAACTAGTGGTAGTAAAGCTCATGGAAAGAAGGGTAAATTTAAGTTTCCCTGTAGGTTATGTGAAGGGAATCACCCCATTCACCTTTGGCCCTATTTGGATGAAGCCCAAAAAGTGTTGGATAATCGTCCTCCTTCACCGCAAAAACTTCCATCTGGTTATAGGAGACTCTACCTTAATCCTTCATTAGTTGATGAATTGACTAACTAAAATCAACCTTCGGTCAAGCCCACTCTCTCGGAAAGTGAATCCTATGAGTCTATACCCGACCCAAATCAACAGGTCAAGGAAACAGTTGACTGGATTTCACCTTCAATTAATCGTACCTTTCCCATAGAAAGTGAGTATGATACCACTCAGTTTCTTTTCATTTCTTCAGATTCCAATCAGCTTGGGGGAAATCCTCTTATTCCATAAAGACAAGAGGAAAATCCTCCTACTCTTGTAACTCAAGGGTTTAATTCTCCCATTTCTATGGTACCCCCTCCAAGTAGTCTGGTCACTTCCTTTGATTGGAATCGACTCGCAGGATTCTGTCTTACTTCTTATGTGCCTTTATAGATCATAGTATAGGTTCGTAATATGATTGTATCAGGCATTATTATAGATGAAGGTGCATATGTGAGTATCCTTTCCTCAACTTCTTGGCAAGCGCTCAATTCTCCGCCACTTGTGCTTGTTACCCAGGATCTATTGTCTTTTAACAGAGGAACTAGTCAACCATTAGGGATCCTTCCTCATTTACCTATTACTTTGGGAAGAAAAAATATTTATTTGAATGTGATGGTAGTCCCAGGCTCTTTAGATTACAATTTACTTCTTGGGCACGACTATGGTTATGACATGAGAGCTATTGTTTCAACACTCTTTCGAGTGATGTGTTTCCCGCATGAAGGAAGAATTGTCACCATTGACCAACTTTCATTTCCCTATCCAAATATGGCTTCTAGTCAACCATCTTCCCTAAATGGTCCTTTTGTACCAATGGTATCGTCCCTGCCACGAGATAATTATGCAACAACCCATTCCATGCCTACATCAACTAACGATCAATTCAGTGATGTTGTACATTATGTACTAGGGGCATTAGAACTAGATCTCTCTAATGGATTCCTTGTTATGGATCCCTTCCAAAGCATTGTTCTCCCATCTGATGAGAACATCTTGGAAGTCATTACCTCTTATGAGTCATGATCGAGGAATATGAGGATAGTTCCTTGTCTTGTGTCAACCTCGTTAAAAAATGAAACAAAGGGAATGAGGATAGTTCATTGTCTTGTGTCAACCTCATTAAAAAATGAAACAAGGAATACAAGGACAGTTCCTGGTCTTGTGTCAACCTTGTTAAAAAATGAAACAAAGGATATGAGGATAGTTCTTTTACTATGTCAACCTCATTAAAAAATGAAATAGGTCCCAGAGCATAATTCTGTGTCTTGTGTCAAGCTCGTTAAAAAATGAAATAAGGAATCTGAGCAAAGTTCCTTGTCTTGTGTCAAGCTCATTGAAAAAATGGAACAAGGTCCCCTAGAGCAAGTTCCAAGTCGAATATTTGATTAGATCTCATAAAATCCTAGTCGAGTCTTTCACTTGATCTCATAAAAGAACCTTCATTCCATCCACCTAATAAGCACGAGTAGTCTACTTAGGTGAATGTAATGAAGCTTCGGGGGCTTGCACCTAGCGATAAAGTTATGTTTCCCTATATGTTATGTGAAGGGAATCACCCCATTCACCTTTCTCTCTATCTGGACGTAACCAAAAAGGTGTTGGATAACGGTCTTTCTTCAACGCAACGACTTCCATCAATTTATAGGAGAATCTTCCTTTCATCATGTTGGGGGCATGTAAACCAATCTTGTTACACAGTAATTTGTCACTACCTTCACTCCTAGTCCTTCTGCTGTGTCATGTGTCCAAGTCAAACATGTTAATACTGAACAAATGCTCTCTTATGTTGCCAATTGACCTACTTTTCCTAAGTTATTTGCCTCATCATGACTATGGACTTAATATGCGGGCTGGATGGTGCTCATAAACAGTCTAGTCGTGGTTCCAGTGCAAAAGTACATCTGTTTCCCACGTTAGTTCAATTTCATGCCCCCTCGCGAGGCTATTTGATATCTTTAGCGATGGTCTGACTGACTACATTACTTACTAGTGATGCCAGCGCTAAGGATCTGTTATACACCCGTGATGATCCAAATTGGGCAAATTTGTTCTAACAGTCGGCGTTTTGGATTACTCCAGACCTGGTTGTTGGCATAGTTTGTGTCACCCTTCCTTCCCTGGTATGCCAGTTCTGTCAATTATGCTACCTTCCTTGGTGATAAGCTCTCTCTTCAACCTTTGATGGAGAATCCTTCTCCTATTCAAACACTCACCTTTGCTATGATCAGCTAGTTGGTAAATTATTGGATTGAGTAGTGTTGTTGGTGCTTTTGAGTTTGATAGATAGCTGGTGTGGGTGTGACAAGTGTGAGAGTGTTGATAGCTTGTGGAAGGTTGTGAAGTGCCCTTGACTTTATGTAAAACTTATGAGTGAGAGAGAGACCTTGTATTTTGGGAGATCCATCTTCAAAGAGTGAATGCTTGAAGGACATGCTGGCTGGATTCCTCTGAGAAGGCTTGCGACATCAAGACTTTGGTTGTAAGCTTCCTCTTATTTCATTATTAATACAATCAATGATGTTTTAATATGTCTTATATGTGATTTACTTGATAGCTCATGACTTCTTGACTTTACGAGTAAATAGATCATTATTGTTTTCCGGTTACGTGCTTCATTGTATTTCCTTTGCATTGTTTTAGGTTGATCACTCATTGAGGAGAAGGAAGCAAAAGCTGGAGTAGCGGAACGGAACTCCATCAACCACCGTTTGAGGTAGGCCTCCAACTTTGATTATTTCTAGAAAGCTATTGTTGATATGTCCTTGTTTGTGACTAGACCCACTCAAGGGCTAGAGGGGTTGCCTCTGTTCGCAGAGGGAACACTTTCCTGCATCACAAATTGGTGACTTCGCTGGGGAGTCTGTCCTATGTTCTTCTCTCTACTCTTGTTTTAATTTTGATTTGGTCTCTCTTTGTTTTTGGGGATTAATTATCAGTCTCTTGGGTCACTTGGATTGATCTGGGAGGTCCCTCTGTTGTCTGTTAGATTGGTTGGTTTTTGTTTGGGAGTTTTTGGCTCATTTGCCATTGTTTTTTATATCATCGCAGAACATAGTTTAACAGTTGCACTAACGTTGTGATCATGCTTTTGTAAAATCCCGTGTGTCGCTGAATAACATCACACAGTTGCGATGACCTGTGAAATCAGTCCATTGCGGGAAAGTCGTGTACTTCCGTGTCGACGTCGCCCTATTGCTATAGCTAGATGCTTATAAGTGCTAGTTTCTAGTGTTGTCCTCACGATGATACTTGTAGAATTGATTTTCTCAATTCTGCCTCCTGAGTTTGCTAGTCCTCCTGATCCCTTGCCTTTTTTGCTTTCTCAATCATTTGTTTTTCACTATCTATGGTCAAGGCACTCTCTCTTTGGCTTTGTTGAATAGATCTTGTATTTTTGCCTATGTGACCTAGTTCATTATTTCAAGTTTCTTGAACCAAAATAGTCTTGGTTGCTGGTTTGCTAAAGACTCATTACAACTTTCTTGTTGGTTTGATTGAGCCTTCCTCATTCTTTGTTTCTGGCTGATTTTTAGTGACAATTATTGAACCAATCTTTGGTATTGATTCAATCTCTTTTCACTACCGAACATAGATCACGATTGTTTGGGTCAACCGGTTCTTTCACACTTGCTTGTTTTCTTCTTTGAATTTAAAAAATCAAAAATCAAAGTACTGCATTCATTTAGTGTGAAAACGTGAAAGTGAATTTGCATTTCAAGGTTGCATATTGGAAAGAGAATGATTAAATCTCTCATTAGTAATATCCATGCACTGTAGGAATTGATGTCTATATGGATTGTGTGATTTCATTTGCTCATCTTGGTCTTCTTGGTTTGGGAATGATCTCTCTACCCTCTCGTAGGTAGGTGTTCATTGAAGTAAAGGGATATTTCATTCATTTTAGCTGCATCATAGGTTTTGTTGTATACATATGGTAAGGCCTGAAAACTAAAGCATAATTCAAGATAAACTCTAGAATGAACTAAATAAATCTAACAATGCATTGGAACACAATGCTCATTATTTAGAGGTCTAGGCTAGAGACATGCCCCGACATCATTAAACCTAGTCACTATTGTTCTCACTCAAGGTTGCGTGATTCCTCCTTCTATGACTCAATAGCAATCTAGTACGGAATTGTGCTCCCATGTACCATCAAGTATATGTTGCGAGACCCCACTAGGTTATCATCCTATATCCTTAGGAAGTCGTGTCTACCGCCTTTTAAACTGTAACACACCGAACACAACATTTGGGAAGATTGACTGTCGTACGAAAAGTCCTTGGTTTTCATATGACTGCCAAGATGTATATGTAGTTTTACTGGTTGTTTGCTAAACCCTTTGCCTTGTTCTCCAGAGTAGTCACTTTCATTCCTTTTTGGACTCCTTAAAAGAAAACGTCCATTTGAGCACTTGTATTTTTAGGCTCATTAAACCTCAAAAGAGATAGAGTCACCTTTTCATCCTTTTCACGACTCTTGAAACATGAAAAGGTCAAGTTTTGTTCCTGCGTCATAAAATTTACTGCCCACGAAATATTCCTGGTAATAGTTCAAGTTCTTGGTTGTGAGAAGAGTGTTTTTCAGGCTCGTTCTTGATGGAAACATTCCTTGAGTCTACAGACCAAGGCCTTTCCCTAGATGGAAATCCTGGTCTGTTTCATCCATTTGGAAATGCCAGTGCTCCATATATGGCAACGTTGCCTTTGCCTGGGTTAACCATCGGTTTTCCCGTGTGTTTGTTTTCAACCTCAGTGGTCCTAAGTGTCATGACTCCTATTCCACCATCTTCTTCGTCTGAACCATGAAGAAATGATTCCAAGGTTAAGCCTACGCCTTCTTCCCCTATTTATTCCTCCTCCCCTCCTTCGTCTGGTGAAAGTTTTACATCTAGTAACCAGGAGACTAAGAAGAAGAAGAAGAAGATGAAGAAGAAGAAGAAGTCTGATAAGTGTGAGGCCACCTGTTCAGCTACTATTCCGAGTACATCTTAGGTCAGACCACCTTCTGCTCCTCCATGGAACGTTAAGTTTCCTTGAAAATTGTGCAAGGGTGACCATCTTCTTCATGATTATCCTAGAATTCCTAGGATCTTAGAAGTATGGTCTCGCAATCCGGCTCGTCCCTCATCATCCTCTGAAGCTCATGGCGATGCTACCCTATCAAATATCAATGGTAAGAAGGAAGGGAAGATTCGATTCCCCTGTAGACTGTGTGAAGGAAACCATCCCCTTCACCTTTTTCCGCTCATGGATAAATCTTTTGCCGTTTTGGAAAGTCTTACAGCTTCTTCACCCCAACTTCCCATTGGTTATCAAAGTCTCTCTTCAGACACTCTCCTTGTTGACCAAGAGATTGAATTAGATTCTTCTCTTGTCCATCCTCCTCTTTTCAAACCTAGCTGTGCTAAGCCTATTCCAGACCAACCATTGGCCGGAGAGAGTGCCGACTTGGGTTCACCACCTGTTGATCACTCTGTTTCAGAAGAGCATCATGCTCATGTTCTTCTCATCTCGTCAGATTCTCCCAAGTCTGAAAATGACCCTCTTATCCTTGCTGGTCAAGAGGGTCCTTCTTCGGTTCCTGTGGAGCAGGGGGGCAATCATACGATTCCCACACCGAGTAGTTCAGTCATTTCCTTCAGTTGGAGCCATTTGACTGCATTCCACCTTCCATTCTACGTGCCTTTCTAGATTACAGTACATGCCTATAATAAGGTAGTACTTGGCACTATCTTGGATTAGGGTGCGTCGGTTAGTCTCATGCCTTTCACTACTTGGCAAGCTTTAGGCTCCCCACAGCTTGTGCTGGTCAGGCAGAATCTGTTGGCATTTGACGAAGGAACCAGTAAACCTTTAGGGATCCTCCCAAAGCTTCCTATTACATTGGGGGGCAAAACTGTCTATATAGACGTCATGGCTATCCAAGGTTGTTTAGATTTTAGTCTTCTCCTTGGCGGTAGCTATGTTTATACCATGGGGGCTCTTGTCTCTTCACTTTTCTGTGTGGATTGTTTTCCACATGATGGAAGAGTAGTGACCTGTTGATGCCTCGAAAATCGCTGCAACAACATTGGGGGATAACCACCCAATCCAGACCTTAGTACAACTCCTTTTCTATTTGGGATGGTGGCTCCGACTGGATATAACGGGACCAGTTTCCCAATAATGAATAAAAGGGATGGATGAGTGATGAGTTGTCTGTTCTTAATGATAGGCGGATAGTTTATTCTATCAACAAAAATACGAAAATTAATACTAATCCCGGGAACAACTATTCATTTGAAATGTAGCATTTAATAATCCTTGTCTATTGACAGGCATGTAGATGACTCTGTAAAATAAACATAGATATTCATTCAAATATTACTTCATCTAAATAGTTAAACAAAGTGATTAACGCAAGATTACTGTATTTACCATTTATATCATCGATACATATATGATTGAAAGAAAATCATGCTATAGACAGCCAATAGTGGGATGCATAAAGGATGCTGTTAAAACACATATATATAAGCGATAATAGCAAGAGCGATCAAATGACAATTCATATAACAAGAATGAGTACAGACATAGATAATAGTACCATATGAGCTGCTAATGAATCCCAATATCAATCGCTATTTGAGATTCTTCCTTCAACGCATAAATGTTTTCAAACAAAGACAATAGTGCACATTTGTATAAAAACCTTCCTCATCAAAATCAGAATAATTGGTCCAGTTTCATAAAAGAATATCCCTGAAGTACAATAGTGTAACTTCAGGGTTTTAGTCATATACAAAACTTTACGACCCTTTCTAAATGCATGAAAGGGTCTATAAATACTACTAAGCTAAAAAAAATCTATGAAACAAAATCCTACTAAATTGGCATCAATTAATATTATCTATCTTCTTGGGAACGATCTGGCAGACGACGATGTGAATCATGACTCAGGCTGCTTGCCTTTAAACCTAAGCTGGCTTATCGCAAGCATTGGCTCCACTTCGGGTGGTCTGTTGAGGCGCAAGCTGATTTGGGCAGCAAAGGTGGCATCCTGAATATTGGGTATAATATACCCGATATCATCTGTGAAGCATTTGAGGGTGGCTCTCTGGCTGTGCGGCTTCACTAAGAAGAACCAATAGGCATCCCATGTCAAACTGTTGATCCCCGCAATTAACCTTCCATTTTTCTCCAGCTCTGGGTAGCATGAATGCTCCAACATCTTTGTTGTTGTTAATTGGCCTGGAGTACATTGAGAAATCATGTTAGACAAGTAAAGAGTATTATTTACCAATTCAACGAAATTACTAGTGGTTGCCTTGCATCTTAAAATCGCTCTTTCTGCCTTCATTAACTGTGATTTCCATTCTGTGAATAATATTTCCTTGTGTGATTCCAGAATCCTTGGTAGGTTAGCTGCCTGTCCCTGATCAGAATCTTGCCATTCCAGAAAATTTGTCATTGTTTCTTCGGCCTAATCCAAATCTGTCCTTGCCTTTTCTACTTTTTCGCTTATGGATGCCACTAAGTCGCACAATGGCTTTGCCTGGGTGATTTGCTGACACAAGAGCTTCATTTGATTTATCAATGCTTTATTTAATTGAAATGCATCTGCTTTAAACTCATCTACCTGCGGGAGCTTTTTCATTTGCTCAATTTGAGCTGATAATTGAGCGATTTTCTCATCTTTGGATTTTAACATTTCCTCAGTTGTTGTTTTTAGTTGCACCAATGTTGCCGATAGCTCCTTTTGCTTCTGGATTGCGCTACCATCAATCCTCTGTTTTTCTTCCTGTAATTGCTTAGTCAGCTGATTATTATTTTGTTGTTGTACTAGCAATTGCTGTTCTGCCTACTCTGCCTTCTGCTGCACTTCTGATAATTGAGCCTGTAGCGAAAAGATGTCTTGATCTTTTGCCTTTAATAGATTGCTCACCTCCGATGCTTTATCTATTTTTGCCACTGAATAAACTCCAGCATATTGTGATAGCTTTGTCAAGTCATCGAAGGGGTCAAATTCTTCTTTCCATACCACATTGCCCGTTACTGTTAATTCAGGGAATAAAGAAGGTTGATCAGTACTTCTCCTCTTCCTCTGTCATTTCATTAGAGCTTGATGCTTAGGGCTATAGAAGACATCCAAGGGAGGAATTTCTTCTATCTGCAAAATGATTTCGCCCGATGGGTCCTTTGGAATTATTTCCGCTTCCTTTAATTTGGGTGGGTCGTTGGTTTCACCCGAAACCTGCTTTGATGTTGCTTCCTGTGTGTCGCCCTCTTTTGAAATCTCATCATCTTTAGAGCATTCTAGATTGCCGATGATTGAATTGAATTGTTGCCATTCTTGGAGCAATTTCGGATCAATCTGTGTATCTTCATTAACTTTTGAACTGCTTTGTTCTTGCGTTTTCGCCTGGGTCTCTTCCTGTCTTTGCAAGTTCGCCTAGGTTTCTTCTTGTCTCTGGTCATGCACTTCCTCCTACTGCTTTGATGTAATAAGAGGTTCTTTATCACGTCACTGCTCAGGCTCGCTTGATTCTGTTGTTGGAGTAGTCGCTAACAGGTCTTGAGGCAGAGTTTGCAACCTCTGCTCTCTAAGTCTGTTAAATTTGACCAGCCCCTCATCATTGTATTCATGTATGGCGAGCGATTTAACTTGATATAGCGACTCAGCCGATGCAAACAAGTCCTCAAATTTGTCTTCTTTGTGCTCGAACTTGGCTAATTTGGCCTGGTCGAGTGCATTGTAGGTGACTTTTTTCGGATCGAATCGCCTGCTCGGTAGAGTTGCCAGGGTCAGTGAACTTATTTTCTCATCTTCTTTCTCTGCATGTTTGAGATCATGCAGAGTGTAGATACCATTTCTCAAAGGAAAGGAGGGCCAGATGTGCTTCTTTGCTTTCTTCAGAGTTTGCGTAACCCCATCGGCGTTGATCTGATAGGTTATTTCCCTGGCAAGTAGTATATCAGGGATGTATAGAGGAAGAACATGGGGCTTGGCTTGACTGCCAAAAACTATGATATAGGTGAACTTTTCTTCTCCAAACCAACTCCCTATGGCAGTTAAATCCACCCCTGCTTGGTAGGAAATCTTAGGGGCAGGCTTATTAAAAATGGAATAATGAATAGGCAACATGAAACCATTGCAGATTTGATACAAATGGTGTTTGTAGTTGGTCTTCCACAACTTTTGATGGTATATGTGGACGGGTGCGGGGTCTTGCGACGTCCACCTCCATCCGAGCACAGGAAATTCAGAATTAAAACACAAAACATCTAATACATAGGCACTATAGTAAAATGGGGGAATGAACCTCTCAGTGACGCGAGAGTTGAATCTGAAATTAAGAATTGCAGTTGCTAACTTATCAGATAGTATATCCGCCCAATCCATTATTTCACCACTACATGCCACCTCCATTAAGGGGACCATTTCTATGGTAAAATTGGTAGAATCATGTAATCCCCCTAGTCTGCACATCATAATCCCAGCATAGCAATAAGGAGAGCATAGAGAATCGACCGAGTACTTACCCGAAGATTTGTGCTTGTGCTTTGCTAGATTTTGTCTCCAACCTCGAATGGGTTTGGACTCAGTCTCATTTTTAGCTCGGAATTTCTCTAGGAATGTCGTGTTATACTTCTTCTCTTCTGTTGGCAAATGATACATTTGCCTTAGATCCTTGGCTTGAAAAGAACCAAAAATTCTCCCATCTATAGTGCTGAAAGTTCTATCGGTAATTGGGATTTCCTAAATCACCCATCTTACCACATCTGTATATGGGAGGATTTGCTCCCGGGCCACTATTCGATGAAGAAAAGAGTTGGCTAAATCACTCAGATTAGCCTCGGATTTGCTGGTGCTGTCGGCAGAAGCTTGTATTGTTGTCACCCTCGGGTCTTTGGCTTCGATTAGATTATATGTGGCTTGCCAAGTAGCTCTGGTAAGTCCCAGGCATGTAGTGTCCGATATGAGCCCTTTCTTTTTATTGCCTGGAACAACAATAGGTTGCCCTGCGGCCGGCGAAGTGGAAGGCATTGTGGTCTTCTTGGACTTCTTTCCCATTCTGCTCCAATTTGTTTCTGTGGGAAAATTCTGCACAAAGAGAATGATGGACGTAATACAGGAAATAATAACATAAATCGAATAGACTGAGATATATATATATATTGATAAATTCATGGTGATCGATTGACTTAAGGTGGCTTCGAATCAAATCTATAAACAGATCGTAGGCTTGATGTTTCATTAAATGGCCATTAAGACCTGTCAATCTTATCAATACCAGTCAATTTGATTAATGGTCGAATGATTTATTTGAAGCGTGCTTTGGGCAATTTGGCAGTTGAGCGCAGATGAGTGGCTTTTCGAAAGATAGTGCCTTAATTACGAATAAATCGTATTAAACGCTTTTAAGATTTTCTTTGAAAACTGCACTTTTGCCTTTATCGCAATCAGGCATCGGGGAAAATCATAAGTCATTGTTTTGGTTCCATTTGGAATCCCCGATCGCCGATAGTGATATCGCATCGCGTCGGGAGTAGCGAGTAGGACGGTTAAGAAGGCATGCATAGTCGATCGCCAATTGCCGATAGCGATATCGCATCGCATCGAGACAAGAGGGAGCTTTATTGCGTTTAATTCATTACCACCGATATCCGATAGCAATTTCGCATCGGAGCAAACCAATATGTCCTCAAGTTTTGTTCCCTTTGTCATTGTGATATGCGATCTTGCGATCGCTTTATCGCAATGACAAAAGATTAATCGTTTTGTGTTAAGGCTTTTGATTGGTTTATGGAAAAGGCTTTTTGGTAATGTTTTATTTTATCTCTTCGGGCCTTTTAGAATAGAACTAAATTGATACCAATTAAAAACAAAATTAAAAAGGGACCCATTTCATATTATGGTTTTGATATAATATTGATATGAAATGGGGGGTTGTTGTAGGGCACAACAATTGGCGATTCGCTGGAAGAAACACTTATCTCTGGAAAGTATAGAAATACTTAAACTTTTTCAAAATAGACATTTTATCAAAAGGGAAAATTCTAATATAACTAGGTATAGTTGCATTCCAGACAAAATAAAACTTTCTCTGCTAATGCCCTCTCTTGTTAAAAATTATATACATTCTAGATTTTAAATTGGCCTCTATTGGTTGATATTGATAAAACAGAAAACCTTTCCAAATCAGCGATTAAAATTAACTCCTTTGTCATAGGTAGAGCCTCTGCTGCCAGAAAACGTCCATAGTTTCGGCAGGGATACCTTTTAACCATATCATTGTCTATTGTCCCATTCACCTTAGAGCATGATTAACAGAATGAATTCAAAATATGTTTTTCACATTTTGTATTTCTTTTCTCTTTTCTGTTATTTTGTAAGATAAAAAGGCATTTCCATGGTTTGGTGGGCAGTTAAGTGACAATGCCATTCACTGGTAGTAATCTAACCGAACAAGTTGGCTTGTGATGAGACCCCTTGTCTTACAATTGAATCCATTACCATGTTTTGGTATGCAGTATTGGTAATGTCGGCTAAACTATTTCCCTATGAACATGGTAAGCAGGCTTGTAATAAGACCTCTTATCTTCTATATCCAGTATTCTTGGAATTACATTCTGAGTAATCACAAACTTTGGTAAGTGGGATAAACAATTTTCTCCTTAAGAGGAGACGGATGACAAGGTCAGAGTTGGAGATGCTGAAATTGGATTAGCTCCTATTTTGATATTGATAACCTTTTTGGGACCAACTTGAAAATCTAAAAAGATTTACAATTTTTATAAACTTTGAGAGGGGTTCACTAAGATTGCAGTGTAGTTTCAGAATGCAATTATATCTAATTTCCTAGAAATCATTCCTTTTGTTTAAGACTTCTAATTATTTAAAAGTAAATATCACACTACTTGTTTTGAGCAACTCTTTAAGTAAAACAAAGGTCAAATAGAAGATACCTTACAGCTTTATTTTCTAATGCTCCTACAAACTACAAAAATGCTATTAAAAGGAGAAGGGGTTGCCTCCTCAATTGAAGAATTTCTTTAAGATAAGACCATTAACAGGGAGAGAATCTCTCAGCCCTGATAAATCTTGTAATATGAAGGTTGAATGGCCTATCTTTTCACAGATCTGAAATGGTCCAAGCCACATCTTCTGAAACTTGGTGTGTTTTCCCTTATCTTCATGGGCTTTGTCCCATTTCAGGACTAAATCACCGACTTGAAATTGTTTGGAACTGGATGAAATTGAATCAAATGATGACTTGATGATCTGTTGATGTTTCGCATGAATGATTTTGGCTTTTTCTCTTTCTTCTTCTAATTTTAGAATTTGGTCATGTCTAAGTTGTAAAGAAGAAAAAGGGCTTTCTTCAATAAATTAAATTAGGGTTAGAGAAGGAAGGATGAGATTTGTTGGTAGCACTCCTTCTTTTCCATAAACAAGTTTAAATGGAGAAGAACCTATAGAAGCTTTTTGCGTTATCCTGTCAACCCATAATGCAAATATTAAAGATTTGTGCCAGTTCTTATGATTCTATTCGATAGTTCGCTTGATAATTTTAATAAGATTTTTGTTTGTAGATTCTGCCAAACCATTGCCCTGAGGATAATGGTTAGCAGAGTATTTGAGTTTGAATCCTCTTTTAATTGCGAAATCAAACATAGCATTGCCTGAAAAGTAAGATGCATTATCAAAAACAAGAGCATTCGCGACACCAAACCTGGTAATGATGAATTGGTCTATGAATTCAATAATAGCTTCAAAATTTGTTGTCTTTAAAGGAATCGCTTCAACCCACTTGGTAAAGTAATCAGTAGTGGTAAGGATATACTTATGCTTTTTGGAAGAATTTGGGGTAATCTCTCCAATGATGTCCAATCCCCATTGCTCAAATGGTTGTTCAATGTTGACCGGTTGCAGAGGGAAGGCTGATTTCCTTTGTCTTCCACTTGAAGTTTGACAATTTCGGAATTTCCTTACATATTCATGAGCATCTCTAAATAGAGTGGGCCAATAGTATCCACCATGGATGACTTTGTGAGCTATTGTATCAGCTCCAAAGTGGCCTCCTACTGGTCCATCATGTAATTCCTGCAAAACCTTTTGTGCTTCAGGTTTTTCAAGGCATATCAATAAAACTGAATCATAATTTTGCCTAAAAAGCACATCATCAATAATGGTAAAAAAAAATTCTTTCAATCTTATGGCCCTTTTTCTTTTGTAAGATAGGTTGGGAGGTGCATATCCATTTCTCAAATAAAATATTAAATCAACATACTGTGATTCAGAGTCAACGATACTTATCTGGTTGATCACTTCAAATTGATTTGTATCACTTGATTCTGGAATGTTGGATGCTCCTGCCAACAACCTGCAAAAACATTGGCCTCTAACAATCTTTGCTGGCTTGATCTCTAGGTCATATTCTTGAAGTGCTGTTACCCAGTTTGCCCTTTTTTCTCCCAGTTCTCTTTGGATTAATAGTTGCCTTACTGAAGAGAAAGGAACTATAAATTTTGTATGGGCTTTTAAAAGGAAGGGTCTGTAATGTTTAACAACTTTATATACAGCAAAGGCTTATTTTTCTACTTCAAAGTAGTTTATTTCAGCACCCTGAAGATTTGAACTATAGAACGAAATGGGTGCTTCCAAATTGTGATTGTTGATCTGTGTGAGTACTGCAGCATAAGAGAAATCGGATGCGATGGTATACAATGTAAAATGATTAGAAAAATTTGGAGTATTTAGAGAGGGGGCATTGATTATTGATTGTTTGATTAATTCAAATGCTTCTTATTCTGGCGATCCCCATTTAAAGACTGAATTTTTCTTAATCATAGTTTGAAGTGGAAAAATGATTTGAGAAAAGTCTGGAACGAATCTCTTGACAAAATTGATTTGGCCTAAAAATGACTGCATGGATTTCTTATTGTGAGGAAATGGGATTTCAAAGATTTCTTTGATCCTATCAAGATCAATATAAATGCCATCTTTAGAAACAATAAAGCCTAGGAGTTTTCCTTGATCAAGAGTGAAAAAGGATTTTTTAGGGTTAAGAGAAATACCGTATTTCTTGCAGCATTGAAAGATTTGATTTAAATCATGCAAGTGATTGGATCTTTCTTTAGAAAACACAGTAATATCAGCTAAGTAGACGACTACTATTCTATTAATTAACCCTTTGAAAGAGATATCCATTGCTCTTTGAAAAGTGGCTCCTGCATTAATAAGTCCAAAAGGAATTTTCTGATATGCATATGTTCCCCATTTTGTTCTGAATGTGGTTTTGAGTCAGTCATCAGGATGAACCAAAATTTGATTATATCCTGAAAAACTGTCCAAAAAGGACAGTAATTTTGAACCTGCCACTGATTGGAGTATCTGCTCCATAGTGGGTAATGGGAAGTTATCTTTTAAACTCGCCTATTTAAATTTCTAAAATCAATACAAATCCTTATGTGGCCATTTTTCTTCCTGACTGGTACCATATTGGAGACCCAGTTTGAATGTCGGATGGGAAAAATAATCTTAGCCTTCAAGAGTTTATTGAGTTCCGATTTTATTTGACCCTCTAAGTTTGGATGTATTTTTCTCAACTTTTGTTGAACTGGTTTTTGTTCGGGAAGCATCGGAATAGTGTGCTAGATAATGGATGTATCATACGTTTTTAGATCATCATATTTCCAAGCAAAAACATGTTTATTTTTGCGTAACAGTCTAATGAATGCTTCCTTTTCCTCCATGGAAAGTCCTAATCCTAAATTAATGTTTTGAGGATTTTGTTCATTGCCAAGGTTTATCAATTCAAACCTTAAGGTAGAGCTCTGGAGCTTCGTATTGGACACAGGTTTAAACTTGTCTTTAATATCATAAAGATCCTAAAGCTTCACCACGCGCTTTGGGATTGAGTTTTCCTCATGTTTATCTCGCATTTGAATATCATGCTCGTCTTCCTCAATGATTTGATTATCATAGGATTTTTCGAAGGTCAAAAACTGTAAAATGTCTTCATCGTGGTTGAATACTCTCCAATTAGTTACATTGTCAGGAATGGATGGCGTAAAAAACAATTCTACTGAAAATCTATCTGGGCTATAGTCTTCGGAAGGGAGAAGCTTGGAAGCGACATTGGCTAGCAAGTCGGCTACCGAATTTTGAGACCTGGGAATGGAAGAAATATTGAATGCTAAAAAATGGGAGGTGAGCTCTTGTAATAGCAATTGATAATGTTTGAGATGGTTTGAAAGGCAATGAATTGTATACCTTACATGTTTAACAACAATCTTAGAATCTCCAAACACTTTCAAGTATTGGACTTTGAGGCCGATCGCTTTATGTAGTCCTTGGACTAATGCTTCGTACTCAGCTGTGTTATTGGTGCATTCAAACTCTAGCCTGCAGGACAACATTGTGTTTTCTTCTTACGGGCTAACCAAAATACATCCTACTCCTGATCCTTCACTAGACTTGGATCCATCAAAATATAAAGACCAAAATAAAGAATTATCTACAATCTTACTTACAAAATTCTCAGTAACATTAGCACATTTAGACCTGTCGGTCTGCGAAAAATTTTCAATTTGCGATGCGAAATTGTTAACCGAGAAAGGGGATGGATGGGCAATATAATTGCCGAAAAATGACTCAGAAGAATAATTTCCTAAGATATTGTTGTTGAACACAATTGGTTGATTTTCTTGTTCAAATTCTGTAACAGTGTGGGTCATATTTTTCTCCCGATCGATCTTTATTTGATTGGGCTTGCCCTTATAGGGGAGCCACATATGGGACCAATCGGTGGAGATATACCCATGGAGCTTTGCTGACCAATCCATGCTTAAAATCAACCCATAGAATTCAGGTATATCGGTGACTAGGATATCAATCCTTTGGACTATTCGTGGATCCGCCGATAACCTGATTGTGACAGAGTTTATTTCCCCTAAAACTTGAAATTTAGTTCTATCTAACTGCACAATGTGAATAGAAGATTTCTGGGGTTCTATATTCAGTTTAGAACAAACTGAAGTAGGCATTATATTAGATGATGCCCCAGAATCAATTAAGCAGTTATGTAGATTTCGATTGTAAATTTCATATGTTAAGAGGAAAGGAGGGGTATGTGAATTTGATTTAACTCCAATCAGAATTGTATCAGTTGCCTCAACTCTACCAGAAGGTGGTTGTCCTGAGTCGCTTGCAGCTTTAGTACTGGGAAGAGGTGAATAAGGGACTGCATTAGGTTCTTTGAGAAGTAATTTTTGTTGATGTTTTAATTTACTAAGCTCAAACATGGTGATGTTTTCCTTGGTTTTCTTCATGTCATCAACAATATTATAGTCCATCAAATCAGAAACTACCAATGTCTTAGATGACAAAGGTGTATTGGAGGATGACGGTTGATTCTGAGACACTGTCGCGGCTAGCTTCCTTATGGGTACCTTTTCCTTTGCAGTATTAGTACCAGCACTCCTCTTCTTTGAATTGGCTTGAACAGGTTCGGGAGTAGCTTTACTCCTTGTAGTGACAGGAAAGGCTTCTTGCCCAGCGTCAGTATCGGAATAAGGGAGTATAAAGTCCCACATTCCGTGGCATTCAACAACTTCCTCTTCTTCTTCTTCAGATGGTGTAATTGTTTCTTCTTCTTCTTCTTCCTTAGGATCTGAATCTGCGTAAGATATGACATTTGGAGGCTTGGACTCGGGTTTTTTGAAATTCCTATATGGTTTCTTTGTTGAGGACTCTGAAACTTGTTTCTTAATCTCAACCATTTCATTTGACATGGTTTTAAGGACTTTTTGAAGGCCCTCCATGTCATATGGATCCTTAGTGATCTTTTTCTTCGAATCATCTTTAAAGGACACTTTTTTGGATTTTCATTCTTCCAAGGCAGTTTTCTTTTCCAAGGCGATTAGACTTTTTTCAACAGCGAGGGCTTCCTTCATGTTTTCAGCTAATGTAGGTTGTTTAGCCCTATCCACAAAAATGGCTATGTTTGAGGGTAAGGCGGTGATATACCACTCGCTTCTAACTTGTTCGCTTGGCTTATCATCGGTGGGGATTTTATTCAAGAGTTTGTTAAATCGGGAGTTAAACTCCTTAATGGGTTCTCTTGACTCGATCCTTAAATTGGAAAGGTCATGGACGAGTGTAGCCAAGGATCTATCGTCGTCGTATTTGGTGAGGAACTGTTCCTGGAAGATATTCCAACTTGTGATGGATCCATAGGGCAAGGAAAAATACCAAGACCCTGCTGATCCTTGTAGTGTATAGGGGAACAATCTAACTACCACATCTTCTTTAGTCACTCCCTTCAAATTGACTGACAACATAAAATTATTTATGTGTTCTTCTGCTGACGTTCCAGCATTCAGATTGAACTTTGGTAGCCATTTTTTGGGATAATCGGGTAACGAGTGTAAAGGCGTAGGCATGGTGACTGCACCAGGACTTCTCCATGGTCTTTGAGCCATTTTAGGAATACCAGCGATTACCTGTGGTGTTCTAGGTGTTTGAGGGGGAGGTGGAAGTGAAGACTGAAAAGATTGTGATGTTTGAGATGAAGTCCCTTGGTGAACAACAATATGTAGTGGTGAAGTGGGTGTTTGACTCCGCACAGGTGATGATGAAATGGAAGATGATGGGGAAAAGGTTTCACTACCAGAACCTTCAACGGTCTTTTTAATCCTTTTCCTTTCAGGAAAAGGAAACTCAAGTGGTTCAATACCTAGTTTTTCGCTTTGGAGTCTGGTAAGGTGAGGGGGTAAGTGGAATTGCAAAGTCTGACTGCCTTGTGATACTTCAGATCTAGGAGGTGAAATCAAGAAGCCTTGAAGTTTCTGGATGATGGATTGAACTTTAGGGGACTCCGAACTTAAGTGTTCTGAAGTATGATTAATTGAGCAGTAGTGGTTGATTCTTCCTTGTCTTGTCTAGATAATGGTGATTCAGGATGCGAACGAGAGGTTTGAGGAGAGGTGGAGGGTGAATTACTCTTTGAATGGTTTGTAGGTTTTGGCTTACTCGCCATTCATAGCGGATGGCCCTCCTTCTAGCGCCAGAAATATTGATGCCTCAAAAATCGCTGCAACAACATTGGGGGATAACCACCCGATCCGGACCTTAGTACAGCTCCTTTTCCGTTTGGGATGGTGGCTCCGACTGGATATAACGGGACCAGTTTCCCGATAATGAATAAAAGGGATGGATGAGTGATGAGTTGTCTGTTCTTAATGATAGGCGGATAGTTTATTCTATCAACAAAAATACGAAAACTAATACAAATCCCGGGAACAACTATTCATTTGAAATGCAGCGTTTAATAATCCTTGTCTATTGACAGGCATGTATATGACTCTGTAAAATAAACATAGATATTCATTCAAATATTACTTCATCTAAATAGTTAAACAAAGTGATTAACACAAGATTACTGCATTTACCATTTATATCATCGGTACATATATGATTGAAAGAAAAGCATGCTATAGACAACCAATAGTGGGATACATAAAGGATGTTGTTAAAACACATATATATAACCGATAATAGCAAGAGTGATCAAATGACAATTCATATAACAAGAATGAGTACATACATGGATAATAGTACCATATGAGCTGTTAATCAATCCCAATATCAATCGCTATTTGAGATTCTTCCTTCAACGCAGAAATGTTTTCAAACAAAGACAGTAGTGCACATTTGTATAAAAACCTTCCTTATCAAAATCAAAATAATTGGTCCAGTTTCATAAAAGAATATCCCTGAAGTACAATAGTGCAACTTCAGGGTTTTAGTCATATACAAAACTTTACGACCCTTTCTAAATGCATGAAATGGTCTATAAATACTACTAAGCTAAAAAAAATCTATGAAACAAAATCCTACTAGATTGGCATCAATTAATACTATCTATCTTCTTGGGAACGATCTGGCAGTCGGTGATGTGAATCATGACTCAGGCTGCTTGCCTTTAAACCTGAGCTGGCTTATCGCAAGCATTGGCTCCACTTCGGGTGGTCTGTTGAGGCGCAAGCTGAGTTGGGCAGCAAAGGTGACATCCTGAATATCGGGTATAATATACTCGATCGCATCTATGAGGCATCTGAGGGTGGCTCTCTCGCTGTGCGGCTTCACTAAGAAGAACCAATAGGCATCCCATGTCAAACTGTTGATCCCCGCAATTAACCTTCCATTTTTCTCCAGCTCTGGGTAGCATGAATGCTCCAACATCTTTGTTGTTATTAATTGGCCTAGAGTACATTGAGAAATCATGTTAGACAAGTAAAGAGTATTATTTACCAATTCAACCAAATTACTAGTGGTTGCCTTGCATCTTAAAATCGCTATTTCTGCCTTCATTAACTGTGATTGCCATTCTATGAATAATATTTCCTTGTGTGATTCCAGAATCCTTGGTAGGTTAGCTACCTGTCCCTAATCGAATCTTGCCATTCCAGAAAATTTGTCAATGTTTCTTCGGCCTGATCCAAATCTGTCCTTGCCTTTTCTACTTTTTCGCTTATGGATGCCACTAAGTCGCACAATGGCTCTGCCTGGGTGATTTGCTGACACAAGAGCTTCATTTGATTTATCAATGCTTTATTTAATTGAAACGCCTCTGCTTTAAACTCATCTACCTACGGGAGCTTTTTCATTTGCTCAATTTGAGCTGATAATTGAGCGATTTTCTCATCTTTGGATTTTAACATTTCCTCAGTTGATTTTTTTAGTTGCGCCAATGCTGCCGATAGCTCCTGTTGCTTTTGGATTGTGCTATCGTCAATCCTCTGTTTTTCTTCCTATAATTGCTTAGTCAACTGATTATGATTTTTTTGTTGTACTAGAAATTGTTGTTCTGCCTGCTCTTCCTTCTGCTGCACTTCCGATAATTGAGCCTGTAGTGAAAAGATGTATTGATCTTTTGCCTTTAATAGACTGCTCACCTCCGATGCTTTAGCTATTTTCGCCGCCGAATAAGCTCCAGCGTATTGCGATAGCTTTGTCAAGTCATCGGAGGGGTCAAAATATTCTTTCCATACCACGTTGCCCGTGACTGTTAATTCAGGGAATAAAGAAGGTTGATCAGTCCTTCTCCTCTTCCTCTGTCGTTCCACTACAACTTTATGCTTAGGGCTATAGAAGACATCCAAGGGAGGAATTTCTTCTATCTGCAAAATGATTTCACCCGATGGGTCTTTTGGAATTATTTCCGCTTCCTTTAATTTGGGTGGGTCATTGGTTTCACCCGAAACCTGCTTTAATGTTTCTTCCCATGTGTCACCCTCTTTTGAAACCTCATCATCTTTAGAGAATTCTAGATTGTCGATGATTGAATTGAATTGCTGCCATTCATTAACTTTTGAACTGCTCTGTTCTTGCGTTTTCGCCTGGGTCTCTTCCTGTCTTTGCAAGTTCGCCTGGGTTTCTTCTTGTCTCTGGTCATGCACTTCCTCCTGCTGCTTTGATGTAATAGGAGGTTCTTTATCATGTCGCTGCTCAAGCTCGCTTGATTCTATTGTTGGAGTAGTCGCTAACAGGTCTAGTGGCAGAGTTTGCAACCTCTGCTCTCTAAGTCTGTTAAATTCGACCAGCCCCTCATTGTTGTATTCATGTATGGCGAGCAATTTAACTTGATATAGCGACTCGACCGCTGCGAAAAAGTCCTCAAATATGTCTTCTTTGTGCTCGAACTTGGCCAATTTGGCCTGGTCGAGTGCATTGTAGGCGACTTTTTTTGGATCGAATCGCCTGCTCGGTAGAGTTGCCAGGGTCAGTGAATTTATTTTCTCAGCTTCTTTGTCTGCATGTTTGAGATCATGCAGAGTGTAGATACCAATTCGCAAAGGAAAGGAGGGCCAAACGTGCTTCTTTGCTTTCTTCAGAGTTTGCGTAACCCCATCGGCGTTGATCTGATAGGCTATTTCCCTGGCAAGTAGTTTATCAGGGATGTATAGAGGAAGAACATGGGGCTTGGCTTGACTGCCATAAACTCTGATATAGGTGAAATTTTCTTCTCCAAACCAACTCCCTATGGTAGTTAAATCCACCCCTGCCTGGTAGGAAATCTTAGGGGTAGGCTTATTAAAAATGGAATAATGAATAGGAAACATGAAACCATTGCAGATTTGATACAAATGGTGTTTGTAGTTGGTCTTCCACAACTTTTGATGGTATATGTGGACGGGTGCGGGGTCTTGCGATGTCCACCTCCATCCAAGCACAGGAAATTCAGAATTAAAACACAAAACATCTAATACATAGGCACTATAGTAAAATGGGGGAATGAACCTCTCAGTGATGCGAGAGTTGAATTTGAAATTAAGAATTGTAGTTGCTAACTTATCGGATAGTATATCCGCCCAATCCACTATTTAGCCAATACATGCCACCTCCATTAAGGGGACCATTTCTATGGTAAAATTGGCAGAATCATGTAATCCCCATAGTCTGCACATCATAATTCCAGCATAACAATAAGGAGAGCATAGAGAATCGACCGAGTACTTACCCAAAGATTCGTGCTTGTGCTTCGCTGGATTTTGTCTCCAACCTTGAATGCGTTCGGACTCAGTCTCATTTTCAGCTTGGAATTTCTCCAGGAATGCCATGTTATACTTCTTCTCTTCCACCGACAAATGATACATTTGTCTTAGATCCTCGGCTCGAAAAGAACCGAAAATTCTCCCATCTATAGTGCTGAAAGTTCTATCGGTAATTGGGATTTCCTGAATCGCCCATATTACCACATCTGTATATGGGAGGATTTTCTCCCGAGCCACTATTCGATGAAGAAAAGAGTTGGCTAAATCACTCAGATTAGCCTCGGATTTGTTGGTGCTGTCGGCAGAAACTTGTATTGCTGTCACCCTCGGGTCTTTGGCTTCGATCAGATTATATGTTCCTTTCCAAGTAGCTCTGGTAAGTCCTAGGCATGTAGTGTCTGATATGAGCCCTTTCTTTTTATTGTCTGGATCAACAATAGGTTGCCCTGCGGCCGGCGAAGCGGAAGGCATTGTGGTCTTCTTAGACTTCTTTCCCATTCTGCTCCAATCTGTTTCTGCGGGAGAATTCTGCACAGAGAGAATGATAGGCATAATACAGGAAATAATAACATAAATTGAATAGATTGAGATATATATATATATATATATAATATATATATATATATTATATATATAATATATATTGATAAATTCATGGTGATCGATTCACTTAAGGTGGCTTCAAATCAAATCTGTAAACAGATCGCAGGCTTGTTGTTTCATTAAATGGTCGTTAAGGCCTGTCAATCTTATCAATACCACTCAATTCAATTAATGGCCGAATGATTTATTTGAAGCATGCTTTGGGCGATTTGGCGGTTGAGTGCGGATGAGTGTCTTTTCGAAATATAGTTCCTTAATTATGAATAAATTGTATTAAACCACTTTTAAGATTTTCTTTGAAAACTGCGCTTTTGCCTTTATTGCAATCAGCCGTCGGGGAAAATCATAAGTCAATGTTTTGGTTCCATTTGGAATACCCAATCTCTGATAGCGATATCGCATCGCATCAGGAGTAGCGAGTGGGACTGTTAAGAAGGCGTGCATAGTCGATCGCCGATTGCCCATAGCGATATCGCATCGCATCAGGGCAAGAGGGAGCTTTATTGCGTTTAATTCATTACCACCGATATCCGATAGCGATTTTGCATCGGAGCAAACCAATATGTCCTCAAGTTGTGTTCCCTTTGTCATTGTGATATGCGATCTTTCGATCGCTTTATCGCAATGACAAAAGATTAATCGTTTTGTGTTAAGGCTTTTGATTGGTTTATGGAAAAGGCTTTTTGGTAATGTTTTATTTTATCTCTTCGGGCCTTTTAGAGTAGAACTAAATTGATACCAATTAAAAACAAAATTAAAAAGGGACCCATTTCATATTATGGTTTTAAGATAATATTGATATGAAATGGGGGCTTGTTGTAGGGAACAACATGACCATAGATCAATTATCATTCTTTAGTCCCCCAGTGCCTCCTGCGCAGCTGTCATCCCCTCTCAGTTCTTGCTTGCAAGCAGTACCTTCTTTGCCACAAGTCACTTATGTGGCTACCCGTTCCATCTCCACCTCTACTGATGATTATGTTGATGGTCTCGTACATCATGTACTGGGGGCATTGGAACCCGATCTGTCATTAGTGCCTCATGACATGTATTCCTCCCAGAGTGTGTCCCTTCGATCCCGCGAAGACCTCTTGGGAGCCATGTTCTCATATGGCCAATGGACGAAGGAGTTCTGAGGATAGTTTGTTCTTGTGTTAACCTCGTTAAAAAATGAAACAAGGAGTCACGAGCATAGTTCCTTGTCTTGTGTCAAGCTCATTAAAAAATGAAACAAGGAGTCTGGAGCATAGTTCCTTTTCTTGTGTCAAGTTCGTTAAAAAATGAAACAAGGAGGTTTCAAGCATAGTTCCTAATCTTGTGTCAAGCTCGTTAAAAAATGAAACAAGAGTTATGAGGATAGTTCTTTTACTATGTCAACATCATTAAAAAATGAAACTCCCTTTCCAAATCGAGTCTTTGATTACAATCTTGTAAAATCCAAGTCGAGTATTTCCAAGACCTCGACAGTGAACCTTCATTCCATCCACCTCCTTGAATGCAATGAAGCTTGGGGGGCATGTACCTCAATTTGCATCATTATGCCTGGGGGCATGCAAACTCATAACAAGCATAGTTTTTCGTTTCAAGCTTGTGTAAACATGAAACCGAATCCAAGCGGAGTTCTCCATGGTTCAAGCTTGTGTACAAATGAACCCATACCTTATTTACATCTCATGATTGTCGTCTATTTGCTAAATTCTACTAGATGAGCCTTGGTCGTTTCATTTCATTGCCACCATCTCTTTGGCCAGTCATATGCTGTCAATTGGTTGTTTTTCCTTTCCTGAGGAACCGTAGCAATGAGTGGTTTTATTAGCCAGCCTCTTGACCATTACATGTTTTGAGCAGTTCCACCATTGCCGAAACCAATTGCTACCCTTTATACCACTTGTTCCTCTAGGACAAGTTGTCTTTAATGCTCTTTTCCAACTTAAAAGATGAAAATATAGCTGAGTTGTTCCTTTCGACTTGTTAAACAAAATGAGAGGTGGTCTTCTTTAAGCTCTTTTCCAATCATGTAAACGTGAAAATATTGTTGAGCTTTTGTCGTTTCAAGCTCATTATTGGTTACAAAATGGCGTGGTTTTGATTGATTTTCTACTTTTTTGGGTCGAGGTCACTAATCACGAAAAGTACTCCTTGATCGTAATGGTCAAGTGGTTCTTTAGAGTATCATTTTATACTTTTTTGGGCTCGAGAGACACAAATTTATGAAAAAGGACGCCCCTGGAGTTTTCTTTTATGTATCTTTTTTAAACTCTCTAAACATGAAAAAGACTCTGAGTTTTACCTACATTGGACTCGTTAAACCCTGACGACATTGGACTCGTCACCATGATGAGACTCGAGCTTCTCCTCCCTAGGGCTCCTTAAACTATTACTATGTTGGATTCGACAAAAGGTCGAGCTTATATCACAAGCATATGGTATCCCCTTCAAGATTTTTTTCAAAAATAATTGGGGTACTCGCCAGCAATGGTGGGGGGGAAATTTGGAAATCATCATTGATTGTCTATGGAAGCTAGTCACTCTTGAACATTGACACTTTTTCTTCTTGTCGAGTTGGGATATCCATACATCGTCATTTGGCCTTCCGTGGGTTTGGGTTGTCATTCAGCCTCATTCTATCTGATCCATGCTGTCTCCATTCAACCTCTGATCCCTTGGGACCTGAATACTGCCACCCTTCGGAGTCGTGTCACCGACATGTTCATGAGTTCCTTCTGCAGTTTACACCCTCGTTTTTCCTCTGATACTTTGTTTCATCATCTACCACTTGTTCCTTGTCTCGTTTCGTTGATGGGGGAAACATTATGGCCCTCCTGTGATAGATCGTTGTCTGTCGACATCAGCTCATTATCCAAGAGATTTATCTAGAGATCCCTTTTGGTACCTTGGAGCTTGCATGCCTCAATGGCAAGCTCTTTTCACCTAATGGTCAACTTACATCATTGGCCGTCGATTGGGTGATTCCACGAGTGTTCGACTTCAGCTTATTCTTCACACTTCGTGGATTGTACTGGATAGTACCTTTAGAACCATTAGCATTATTGATGGTTTCTCTCATGCTTGTTAATGGTTTACATCATTGACCGGTAATCAAGTGACCTTCTCTCATGCTCAACTTCAGCACCTGTATTTGCATGTTATAATTTGTACTACGATTGGTTGGGTTCAAGACTCTGAACTCATATGACACATGTTTGGGCTGTGTGGATTTGTTTGTGATTACATGACTCATTGATGGATAGCTGCGACCATACCTGAGTCTTCATGGATGGTTGCGACGATACCTTTATCATTATCATGGTATTATTAGTTGGATGGTTGCATCCATACCACAGACCTAGTTCGTAAGTCTTTTGGATGGTTGCGTCCATGCCTAGACTGCATGTATTCCACTATCGGAGATATCAGTTGTACTTGCGCCTGTAGGTTCTTCTAGATGGTGTTCCAGCTCGGTCAATTTCATAAAGCATTTCACCCCTCCGAATCTCTTGGGCTTCATACTTTAGGGGGCATCTGTTACATAGTAAATTGTCACTACCTTCACTCCTAGTAAATCTATTGTGTCATGTGTCCAAGTCAAACATGCTCATACTGAACAAATGCTCTCTTATGCTACCAATTGACCTACTTTTCCTAAGCGATCTGCCTCATCGCGACTATGGACTTAATATACGTGTTGAATGGCACTCATAAACAGTCCAGCCATGATTCTAGCATGGAAGTACATCTGTTTCCCATGACGCTTCGATTTCATGCCCCATCGCGAGGCTATTTGATATGTTCAGCAACGGTCTGATTGACTACATTACTTACTAGTGATGTCAGTACTAAGGATCTATTATACACCCACGATGATCCAGATTGGGCGAATGTTTTCCAACAGTCGGCCTTTTAGATGACTCCAGACCTGGTTGTTGGCATAGTTTGTGTCACCCTTCCTTCCTTAGTATGGCAGTTCCGTTAATTGTGCTACCTTCCTTGGGGCTAAGCTCTCTCTTCCACCTTTGATGGAGACTCCTTCTCCTATTTAAGCACTCACCTTTGCTATGACCAACTAGTTGGTAAATTCTTGGATTGAGTAGTGTTGTTGGTGCTTTTGATTTTGATAGATAGCTGATGTGGGTGTGACAACTATGAGAGTGTTGATAGCTTGTGGAAGGTTGTGAAGTGCCCTTGACTTTATGTAAAACTTATGAGTGAGAGAGAGACCTTGTATGTTGGGAGATCCATCTTCAAAGAGTGAATGCTTGAAGGACATACTGGTTGGATTCCTCTGAGAAGGCTTGCGACGTCAAGACTTTGGTTGTAAGCTTGCTCATATTTCATTATTAATACAATCAATGATGTTTTCCTATGTCTTGTATGTGATTTACTTGATAGCTCGTGATTTCTTGACTTTGTGAGTAAATAGATCATTGTTGTTTTACGATTACATGCTTCATTGTATTTCCTTTGCATTGTTTCAAGCTGATCACTCATTGAGGGGAAGGAAAGCTACTTTTGATCTATCCTTGTTTGTGACTAGACCCACTCTAGGGCTAGAGGGGTTGCCTCTATCCGCAAAGGGAAAACTTTCCTGCATCACAAATCTCAAGCATAGTTCTTCATTTCAAGCTTCTGTAAAAATGAAATTGAATTCAAGCATAGTTCTTCATTTTAAGCTTGTGTAAAAATGAAACCAAATCCAAGCATAGTTTTTTGTTTGAAGCTTGTGTAAACATGAAACTGAATCCAAGCATAGTTCCCTATGGTTCAAGCTTGTCTAGAAATGAACCCATTTCCATTTTAACCCTTGGTTTCTCTCCTTCCATCATCACTATCTACTTGGCCAATCATATGCTTTCACTTGGTTGTTTTACCGTTTTGAGGAACAGTTGCAATGAGTGGTCTTATTAGACAACCTCTTCACAAAAATTAACATGTTTTAAGAAGTTCCAACATCACCGAAACCAGTTTCTATCCTAGACACCACTTGTTCCTCAAGGTGGAGCCCTCTTCAAGCTCTTTTTAGACTCTTGAAATATGAAAATATTGTCGAGCAATTATCCTTTTCAGCTCGTTAATGGATTGGAAATGACATCTACTCAGGATAAGTTTAACCCTTTTTCAAGATAAGATAGATTAATGACGAAAAATGAATACGTTGACAAAACATGGTCAATAACTTCTCTCTCATATTATTTTATGCTTTTTTAGGCTTGAGAGACAAATCAACGAAAAAGAACTTATGGAGTTTTCTTTTTTGTCCCTTGTCAAACACTCTAAACAGGAAAAGGATTGGGTTATATTTGTTGTTAGACTCGTTAAAACATCAAATAGCGACAATATTTTCCATCTAGATAAGACTGAGTTTCACCTTCGCTTGACTCCTTAAAACATAAAATAGCAAAGGATTCACCCAAAGGGTGGAATTATACAACAAGAATATGTTAACCTCCTCAAGATTGATAAAAATAAAGAGGTACTGGTCAGGAATGACTAGGGAAAATGGGAAAAGGGGGAAAACCACTTTATGGTAGCAGGTCGCTCTTGAACATGACACTTTCAGTCCATCACTATGACTATTTGGGTTGGGTTATTAGCTTGATGGCTATCACACCGTTGGTCTATCATACCATCCATCACTTGTTTTTGGGTCAATGCTACCGATTCATTTCAGTGTCATCGACATGTTCAAGAGAAGTCATTCAGTAAAAATTCATCTTTTGCAATACCATAAACCTTCATTTTCAGGACCAACATTCCTGAACCTTGTGTCATCTGTCAAATTTCGTCTCCAAAATCATTACACTCATTTTGTGTCGTTGATGTGGGATACATCAAGGCCCTCCTATGATGAGTTGCTTCTTGTTGACATCAACACATTATCCAAGAAGTTGGCTTAGAAACACCCTTACAGTACATTGAGGCTTGCATGTATCAATGGCAGGTTTCTCACTTCTGACGATAGGTTAACATCAATGGCCTTTGACCAAAAGACTTTGTATGGTGTTCAACATAAAATAATCCATTCACACCATGCAGAATGTACTGTATTACCTTGAGGATCATTATGATGATGGATCCCTATTGGGATTTGAAACGTTGACAGAATATCGGTATTACTGTGGGTTCTCCGGTTACTAACTCAAAAAATCATTATCATTATCAGTGATTTCTCTTGCATCTGTTAATAGATTACATTATTGGTTGGTAATCAGATGCTGTCTTGTCATGTTTGACTTTAGATCACATATTCACATGATTAAACTCGTACTTGAGCAAACGATTGAATGAGATAGAAGACCCTAGATCTAGTTTCATCCATTCGAGCTGCGATTTTAGGAGTACTAAATCATATGTACAATGGCTTTACATTGATAGTCATTCCAATCATGGGTCTATATCTGTAGATGACTATTTATGTATGTGCAATGAAAGTTTATAAGCTGAGCATAGGTATGCCTTCCCTCAACAATTCATGTAAAAATAAAAAAAACATAATATATGCATTGTAATTGATGCAGGTCACCTTCCACTTTGATACCTCCTCATCACATCGTAAAGCATTTCATTCAGCATTGGAATTTTTTCGACTTTGTGCTTTAGGGGGCAGCTGTTACATATCCATTTGGGCACATCAATCCCATCATCCAGATCAGTGTTTTTGAGCTCATCAAACCCTAGTTTTAGTTACTACATGCCTTAAACAAATCACCCATTTGAATGCCTCCTTCCCAGACAGTTTCATGACTTGAAGACATCCCAGAATGGCCTCTAGAGGGACCAACGTAGGTACGCCCATGTAAGGGTGCACTACATAGTAGTTATGTCCATGCCAGGGTGCTCTGCAGAGCACTTAGGCTTCCTTTCACATAGTTGGGCGAGTTTGAGTGAAATTCACATAGGGTTTGGGGAATATTCTTATCTTTTGGATTCATCGAGAAGGTTCCCTCACTTATCAACTCCTGTGAGCTCAAAAATGGATAAGGAATGAGTTAAGATGCCTCCTATCCTCTCATCCCTTCCTCCATGGAACTAATTCTAAGTATGGAAGGCCATTCAATGCCACCATTTATGACAAAACCTCCTTCATCTCCCTATAAATTGACCACTCATCTAAGTGATCAGGGGTTGGATTATGTTGAATTGTAAGGAGATAATTTTTCTATGAGAATTGTCTTTGAAGAAAGTATTGTAATGCTACAAGTTTTTCATGCTTTTGATGTGATGTGGATGGGATCCAAGCTAGAGTAATGACTTTGAATCAAACATAATGGTTGTAATTCCCTCTTCTATTTAATAAAGTCTTTGAACCTTTCTCCCATACGTTTGTATTGTTTTATAATGCTTATATGTGTGGAATGTATCTAATTCCATTCACTTATATTCAATAGATCTTTTTCTTTGATTGATTCTTTGTTTTATGTTGTATTTACAGGTGCTTCTCAAGTGTATTAAGTATAGGAAGGAGTGACATGATCGATACAAAGGAGACGAGAGGAAAGTGGAACTACAATTAGGTCTTCTCATCTTCTCATCTTATCTATTGCTTATAGGAAAAGACTAAAATACTTTAAACTATTGTTCTAGATATGGCTACTTATCTAGGGAATTAGTATTTATTCGTAGATACCAAATTCTCCAAAACAAATTGGCGACTCTGTTGGGGAAGATCCTTTTTCCAAATAGCTTATCCACCTCCTAGGACATCCTTTCATACCCTACTTGTGTTCATTGATTGTAATTCAGATCTTTTGTATTGAAAATTTGGTCAAAACTGTGTCAAATTGCCTCTTGAAATGGCTCACTGTCACCAGTGCAGGCTTGTGAGGGACACAGTGCACTATAGAGCACCCCTGGCTTAGGGACAATTATCTGAAGTTCACTGTCTCCCATTCAGGGCTGCACTAATCCTCATACAGTCTGTTTCCCACCTTTCGAATGTGTTTTTGCCAAATTTTCTCTATTTGTTTATTCACTGATTGATTAGTGAATGTTAGGTCTCAGAGAGCAAGTTTCTATCTCCTTGTCTAGCCCTACTTTGAATTGATTGATTAATGTTTCGTAAATGTTTTCTCTATCATTATTAGTCTATAGTCAAAGTAGAATATAGTTGATTAATATTTGTTTGAAAGAAAGTGTCATAAAGTATTCTTTTCCTTCGAAACTGAACTATCGTAAGATTCTTCGTTCTTCTTAAAGATTGATTGACTGCATGTGCATATTTCCCTTTGTTCATATTCACATTAAGGAAATCGAAAAGAAATACATGCATGTTGCATTGAAAACATTTGTGTGTCGTCATAGGAATAGTGTAGGGAAATTGCTTTAGATTTTGCTCTTTGCTCCTTGATCAAAAGAAATTTGATTGCTCTATCCCTAAGTAGCTAGGTTTTTCATTGTTAAATTGAATGAAAGAATTATTATCATGGAAGTTGCATTCCTAGGAATTTGAGAATACATGACATGGTGAACCTTGAAAGGCAAATTATAAAGAAGATCAAATTAAAATTTATCCAAATTTACCTAATCGAGCATTGTCACCTAACGAAAAAAATTTAGAGGTATAGGTTGGAGACATGTGTTGGCATCGTAAAACATCGCAGTTGTCGCTAACTTTTCTACAATACATCCTGAGTGTGATACATCATTCCATGTGAATTAGTATATCGTAGCTCATTGTTATAGTCCCAAATCTCACTCTTGATGTTTGTGATGCTGAACTCATGGCCTAGGGCAACCCCTCCTTCCAGACCTGGTCCAAATACTTAAAAAACAGTGTTTTACTCCCTATATGCAACATTTCCCTGAGCTAAACATGTGTGTATATGGGTCTGTGTATACCAAACCCGCATATATGTCTTAAAACACTTAAAAAAAAAAAATCTCCTTAATTTTGGGTAGAGATCATGGGTTTTACGTGTTTATTACCTATTACTGCCCGTGGCCCAACTGTTCCCAACGAATTCCCAACTAAAAAACTACTTTGGGAGAAGTATAGAAAGGCTTCAGTGGGAAGGCCTAAGGGAGGAGAGAATAGAGAGAAAAATCACTCTACTAAGATTATCCCTGATTAGGTCTGAAGATCCTTGTGCTTCCAACACTTCCCCCATTATAGGAAAACCTTGTTTCCTTGAGTTATGATGTCTTTTCACTAGTTGAGATATCCTTGTGTGAGTCATGGAAGGAGACTTTAGTAGACTTGGGATTGAACGAATCTGGAGGAAAATTCCGCTTGGATCCTACGAGAGGAAGATTCAGGTGATATCATTCCTTTTTTTACTTTAGTTATTTGCAATAAAGAAACATTTGTCTTGTTCTCGAAATCAATCTTCTTCATGCTTATGATGTTGTCATTATGGTGTGCATATGAATAGTTGTTTCAATTATATAACTAACTACCTTTCAATATTCTATGAAGTTGATTTCTTTATGATGCTTGGTCCATATACTGATATGCTTCCTTGAATTGATTGTTTTGCAGGTTGAAGGATTGAAAGGAACTCCAAGAGGGTTTGGACCCTGGCTAGATCTACTAAAAGGAAGGACCCCCAGGTGTAGCTCTCTTCACGTAGTTTTCTTATATTAGTATCAGGGTTGTGTGGAATGCTTGTTTTTCATTGTAGATAACCCCTGCTCTGCTAGGGTATTGACCCAAGACCCTAGGGGACTTTGTCCCTTAACAGAATTGGTGACTCCGCTAGGGACAACAATATTGTTGTTCCTAGTTTGGGTTAATTTAAGCCAATCAGGGCTCAGCCTTTGATTTTCTTGCTATAACTGAGTTGTCTATTCCTATAGGAACTCAGACTTTAAGTCCAAATAGTTTTTTCAGACCCATTTTTTTCTTTTTCTTGTGAACTATTATATACATAGTTTTGCTAGGTTACAGAAGTGCATGTACACAAGTTTCCCCATATGAACCCACGTATACGCAGGTTTCTTTGGGTTGAATATCATATACATGCAGCTGTGAATTGACACAGGTGTGTATACCCTAATTGTCCAATATTTTTGAAAATATTTCTTGTTCAGTAAATTTGTTTGTTGGTCTAAGGATTTCTTGAGCAGTCCAGTTTGGTTGTTAGTCTCTGTTTTTACAACAAGTTTCCAGTTTCAAATTCTCTCCATTTGTGGAAAGCTTTGGTATTGTTTTGTTTTGTTGCAAGTGTCATCATTTATATTCAAGAACACGAGATTTATCTCTCAAAATCTTGGCTGTTTTGGTCTTCTAGAGAAGAAAGATTGGTTTCAATCTTTGTGGTGAACTTTATCTTTGTGACCTTCTTTCTTTGTGTCAAAACTGCATCTTGTGACCATTTTCTTTTCTTGCTTTTTGAAAGTTGTTGAGTGATGATTTTGAGAGTGGTCTTTCTTGATCTTTTGAGCATTTTCACCAAGATCTTTTTGCTACTTTTTGGTTGTTGAGAGCATCTTGAAACACCTACTTTGTTGAGTTTTCACCCATTTTGAGTTGATAACTTGCAAATTTTTTTGGTTGCTTATTCTTGAGTCTCAAAGTTTTCAACAATATTTGGAGCACTTTCAAAAATTCATTTTTTGTTTTTTCTTTTGAAGAAAACTTCTTGAAAACATGGTTTTTGCTTTCTTTGGCCTTGTTTGGATTTGGTTTCCTTTTGCAAGTGAAAGTGCATTTTTGTTTGTCTTGAGATTTGCTTTTAGTGTTTGGATGAAAATGAGCATTAGCAACTTATATTCTATCTAAACATCTTAAATGGCTAATTAGAAGCGATAAACATGTTACTTTCATTCTTTGCTTTAGAGTAGTCTTAAGTTTTTGCATCAACACATACTCCTTGCATTAGGATAGTTTGTGCATCTTTTTAGGGAATCCATAGTTTTGTTAATTTTTGTGATTGTGAAGTTTGTTAAAGGAAAATAAAAGAAAAATTCATTGCTTTTTTAGAAGTTCCTTATAACCTAGTAGAAGTTTCTTTCATCAAAGAATGAAATCAGTGCATTTGCATATAGTTTCGTTTTTATTAATTTCTTTTAAGTCAAAAAACACCAAAAGTTTCATTTCCACTTATCCCTTGACTTAAGAATAGCCCATTTAAAAAAAAAGTGCTAATTAAAATTGATCCGAATTGGATCCATAAAGAGTAATCAAAAGAACCATGGTTGTACTAGGTCAGGTTAGAGTTCAATGAATTCCAAACATCGATCAAAAACACCTCTAAACCAGTGGCAGTTGGCAGCCAGCGTGGAACAACGAGGACCTCGGTCAAAGCGCATTGACCAAGGCCCATGGAGACTGCGTAGGAGGCAGAATTAGCCCCTGGGAAGCCCGGATCAGGAAATGGAGGGAGATTTTAACTAAGCGCTAATCGCGCATCGCTAGGTGAAAACCCTCAAAATGGAGAGGCCCTGAGTGCTCGGTCGCATAAAAGCTGAGAAAACCATGGGGAGAAAGGCTAAAGGCAAAGGTGGTGTTAGCCTCCTGCTGCAACAGGTTACTCATCTTTCATGATTGACATTTTTACATGCCAAATATGTCATACTTTGCATGCTGCAATGCTCCATATTTGCTACAGAGGCCAAAGAAGGATGCCATGAGAGTGTGATAGTCTAAATGCCACTGCTGTGTTCCAATTTTGATGTGCTATTCCATTTTTGAAGAATTTTCAGTTAAAGGGAGGTCCAAACAATTTAATCTTGGTCTCCCTAGGTTTCAATTTCTTGTTGTAGAATATAGAGAATCATTATCTGTCCAAACAGCTTAATCTTGGCAGATTCCTAGACAGGTAGAGAAGCAAGGATGCTTAAAAGCTTAATCTGAGCCCCTGGATGAAATAAGCGTAGATGTATATAGGAGGTCAGTCAAAAGAAAAGAGGATAGCCAGGGTCTACAAGTTCAAGTGTACCCAAACCAAAAGAAGAAAAAATGCTAGGTAAGTAGGCTGGGTAGGTAGTTTTGAGGTTGCAGAATGTTGATTTGTGATCAATTTCATGTTTTCAAAGTGTCATATCTATTCATATCTCAAGTTGGAGGCAGTTTTCCATTTAAAATACTTCAAGCGAGGCATGTCTAACTCCCCCCTTCTTCCTCTTCCCCAAATCACTCACTAACTTCCCCTAAAGAGGTCAAGATCTGCTTGATACCTCTCAAATTCATCATTCTTCATATTAGTAGCCTTGGTAAAGATCTGCTTTACTCAAGGAAATTCCATACTTCCCCCACAACTCTTACTTCTCCTTGATAGCCTAAGATTTACATACTTAGTGCTTTTTCTCATCATTATCATATTGACTGCTAACTCTACTATGTAACTCCCTATCTATCTCCCCTTCCCCCTACTAAAACTATGTTAATAACTCCCCCATATACTTATCCCCTCCCCCTGGTTGAAATATAACCATAAGTACACTTGGGAATTGCTAAGTTTATCTTAAACTCAGCAAGAACCCTCATTTCCCCCCTCAAACTATCTTCTCATGCATATCGGACCTCTTCCCATGCCTTGAAATCCCTTCAAACATCAAAAGATTTTTCTTCCAATCATAAAACCTTCATCACTTACCTTGGGCCATGTTCTGATTGCAAAAGAGTTCTATTGGACCCCCTCCGATGCGATATCGTAGTCGGGAGGGGAGTCGTGTATCAAAACAGCACATAAGTGTGCCCCTGATTGGTTTGGCCGACAGCGATTTTGCCGATTGGCATATCGCTATGACAAAATAAACATACATGTGTGCTGTTGATATGGTCATCGCCGATGGTCTGTTTCCGATCGCATATCGATGATCGGTGTTTCATATGAATCCACACCATATATATATATAATAAATAAAATATATATATATATAATAATATATATATATATATATATATAATATATAATATATATATAATATATATATATAATATATATATAAGAATATAATATATCTAATATAGAACCCCCCTTATCCTCCACCCTTCTCTGTTCTGCATCATCCAATTGATGTGCCCTAGATCATGGTGGGCGGTCTGCTCCCTTTGAACCTGTCAATGATTGGCGTCCGGGGATTGGAGTTTTTCCCCTGCCACATCACCGTGCCATGTCACCCTGCCATGTCACCCACCGTACGGCTCCCACCGCTGATGTCATTCGCCGAAAGAAAAGCACGCAAAGGCGAAATTGCTGCTTAGGAAGCCCAGATTCAAAATCCGAGGGAGTTTTCGATTCACGCATTGCTACGGGAAATAGGCCAAAATGGGGAATGTTTTTCTTCAACAGTCATTTTTGCCTCGAAAGGGTAGAAAAAGCTTGATTTAGCATTTTAAAAGAGTATCAGAAGCAAAAAGAAGCCAAAACTCATGTCAAAGTGTATCAGTGTTGCGGCAAAGTGTATCAGTGTTGCGGTAAAGTGTATCAGCGAAGATTTTCTCAGGGCTCGAAACTGATAAATCATTAAAGAGCCCCCAGCAAGTCAAAGAAACAGTAAAAGCCATTTAAAGCCTCTCAATCACCGTTACTACATATCAAATCCACTCAAGAGCAGTGGAGTAGAGACCAATGCACAGTTATGATAAACGGCCAGCGCATAACAACAAAGAACACATTCCTACTCATTTTTGAGGCAGCTTCCCCAATGCAGCACTTAGATAAATATTTCATGCATTTACTTCAATATAAGATAAATTAAAGCACTCATTTCCATCAAATCTGTTTAAGATCTGCTGTAATAAATATTTCTTAGATATTTTCTCTATATATACGACCCTCTGTATTAAGGAAGGGGGGGTTGGAGGGTTGGTTAATGCACTCCAAGAGAGACTCGATCTGTATCTGAGATGTTTCACTTAATCAAAGATTGCTGAAAGCGTGGAGAATGGACTGTTTGATGTGTTTTTGATGTCTCTGAAGAGTGAATGAGGGAAATCTTGTGCTGCTTTATGAATCAATAAGTGTTCCTTACCTCTGTTATTTCAATTTCACATATGCTCAATTCACATAACAAAAGTTTGGTTTAGAATTTTCTTACTTGCACTCTATGCTCAGTTTCTATGGCTTCTTAATGTTTTCCTCTTGATTTAGGCATAAATATGAATTCCTTATGGCTCATATTTTCTCTAGTTCACATATGAATGACTGTTAACTAGGAATTCTTAGCTGCTCCTAGGTAGAGCTCGTTCATCTTCCTTCTGCTAACCTGATTGAGAGATTCTTTGTTGCCTCTCATTTCTTAGCCTGTAATCCATCTTCATTTAGCTTAAGCATTGTTTCATGAGCAGCTACCTTGCCCCTTTTTCCTCTTGTGACCAAGAAAACGCACCAGCAGTCTTACTCCACGACTCCATGCCCAATGGTTTGAAACTTGTCACACTATGCACTGCCTCTCTACTTGAAAACATCCTCCTTCCACCCAAACCCAAACAAAACCCCTTGAACCCAATAACTAGCCTAAAATTATCATCAACAGAGCTAAAACCATTAAGAGAGAGCCCTCTCTGATTGGAGGTGGGCTAGAACCTATAATCCAAAGATTGGTTTGTGGTTACCTCGGTTGTATCCCTTCAGGAGCTTAGGGACAACCTGAGTGTTAACAGGTGGGACACGCACTCCAAAAACTGGCGGTATTGATCATAGGCATCCCTGGGCGGTAAGCAGTTTTGGCGAAAATAGAGTGATTCGACTTAGCGCTCGACGCATGGCAAGTGGAGGAGAGAGAAAATCACCGCTCATCGCATGCTAACAGTTGAGAAAGTAAACCGCGCAATGGGCGAATGGCGTTGGATCTAGGGGCCCCGGGTCTAATGGCTGAGATCACACTCAATTGAGAAGACAGAATTGATGGAAGATTAAGCCGTGATATGAAAGAATTTGAAGCCTGAATTGACCGCCAAGGTGGCAGATGACTTATTCCATAATGTAACTGAAGAAACAAATCAACGAAGCAAGTTGGCGCAGTTCACAGGAGGAAAAGTGGCCACTCCCTGTGAGTCTGATGATGACGCTGAGAAAGGGAACTCTAAGCGTAGCTGTAGCAGGTGATCTGACAGAGTTGGAAGAGGAATCAAATAGCCATGAGCTTGAGAAGCTTCAAATCCATGCACAGACTAGTAGAAGAAGGGGATACACACCCACACATAAGTGGAAGAATAGAGAACACAGACAGAGAAAGCAAAAAGTAGTGAGAAGATAGAGGGTTGAGCTGACCAAAGGCAACATCAAGCACCAGAGGGCTTGAGAAATTTGAGCCATCCCAGAAGGGGATCTATCAGGACCGAGCACCACATTGGGCTCCTTCCATTGTAGACCCCAGAGGTTATAAAGCTGGTAAGGCCAAGAGTTTGTGTACTCTGGTGGCTTGGGAAATCGAAGAACCACCCTGCCAAGCTATCCTATGACTGGAGAGCCATATTGAGCTCCTTTCTTTGTAATTCTCTGCTTTAAGACACAATAAAGAAGGCCACCACTGAAAGCTGGATCAGAGATGTAGCCCTGGAGGATAGGGTGAACTCCTTATTAATTTCTTGTGTTCTTATATTTCCTTACTATATTTCTCTGTTGTCTTCCATTTTCAAGTGTCTATGTATTTGCAATCTAATCAATTTGTTGCTTAAATAACATAGACACGCACTAGCACATGAGTCTGTAATACCTTCATTTAATAATTCTTAACTGAAATCACTCATATGGTAATTATCAAATCAAGTGGTATCAAAGCTTTAGGCTATAGGGTTAGACAAGCTTGGGATGGTTTAGTTGTTGAATGCTCATTAGATTAAAGCTCAAATTAGGAGAAGGAGAGTTGGTCGAAACTAATCCTGAAATTGGGAGAGTCTCTCCTCAAAAGACAATGTCATAGGAAGATTTTGTGGGGCTAGACTCTCAATTCATAGAAAGTTTCCTAGCTATAAAGTCTATGGTAGAAGAAATGTATAGGGACATTAGAAAGCATAAAGATGAAGATTCATCAGGCTCTAAACAAGATCAGGAAGAAGATGAATCTCATTGCCATGACCACTCAAAGGGAAAAGGGAGAGAGGAAAACTTTCTCACACCTCCTAATAGCCCTGTGCTTAATAAGAAATCATCTTTGATTAAGCTAGATGTTAAATTCGAGTTGCCTATATATGATGGAGAGCTAAATGGTGAAAAGTTGGACAATTGGATTAGACAAATTGATATGTATTGCAGAGTGTAGAACATCGACTCAAACAAGAGTAAAATTTAGTTGGCAAGCCTATGCCTAGGAGGCATTAGCTTGGTTTGTTGGGAAGGCAGAACCCAAGCTGACATGAAAAGACATGGTAAGACTATCTCTGTCCGGAGTGAATTTGTTTCTGCCATCAAGAAGCAATTATATCCATTGGCCTACATGAAACAAGCCATGATGAGTTGGCAAACTCTTCGGCAGTTGAAAGGGCAAAGTGTGCAAGGGTACACTCAAGAATTTAGAAAGAGAGCATTGATTCTAGGGATCTCATTGGACTCACTAGAGACTCTTTTGAAGTACATTGGTGGTCTACACAGCCACATGAGGCATACCATCCTCATGTTTAATCCCACTAGTATAGATGAGGTATCTTTACAAGCTACTCATCTAGAGGCTAGATGAAAGAATGGAAATCTAGAAGTTGGGGGACCATCCCAACCCACTGCAAGTAAGAGCAAGGAGAAAAGAAAGCAGAAGTGGAAAACAAGTAAGGCTAACACTACACAGAAAATCAAAGCTTCATGCATTCACTGTAAAAAGGATGGGCATGATGATGAGCACTATTGGATTCTGCATCTAGAGCTGAGACCTAAGAAATCTGAGGGCAAGAAGAATAAGACTACCGCAACTATTCAGAAAGATTTGGGGTCAGACTCAGGAGATGAAACAGTCATTGCAACCATAGGTATAAAAGGTAATAATTCTGAAGCATCTACTAGTAATTATGCTCAATCTATTATTGATGAAGAACATGAGAGAAAAAGACATGAGCTTTTCCATATTCAAGTTGTTTCCAAACATCAAAAGATTGATACTTTGTTTGATAGTGGTTCACAAGTAAATTTGATTTTTGAAGCAATTGTAAAGAAATTGGGATTAGCAACTACACCTCATAAGAAACCATACCCATTAGGATGGTTGGATGATAAAGCATAACTACAACTGACTAGACAATGCAAACTCAAGTTTTCTTTTGGGTTAGCATTTGTAGATGAGGTTGACTTAGACATAATTCCTTTGGATATATGTGGAATTGTTTTAGGAAGTCCTTACTTGTATGATAGGAAAGCCATTTTCTATAGGGCTGAGAACAAGTATCTACTTGTTAATGATGGAATCGAATATTTTGTAAGAGCTCATAAGGTCAAGAATAATTATACTCTCATAAACTCAGGTTAGATGAAAATAATGATAAATTCATGCAAGCAATTATTACTAATGGCTATAAAGGAAAAGAAACGTGATAAAACCAATGTATTTGAGGGTTGTAATGCTAAGCAACAAGCTGATATAGAAAAGATTGTTTCAGAGCATGATGTTCTTTTTCAAGAACCTAAAGGTCTGCCACCCAAAAAGGAAATAGTACATGATATTAATTTGTAGCAAGATGTTCCATCGCCTAACATTGGAATGTACAGGTTGTCTGCTTTACAGAATGCTGAAATCAAGAAGCAAGTGCAGGAGTTGCTCGATAAGGGGTTTATCAGGCCTAGAGCATCACCATGTGGGTCACCAATCGTTTTGGTGAGAAAGAAAGATGGCTCGTGGAGAATGTGCATTGACTACGGAGCACTAAATAAGATCACAATAAAAAAAAATTATCCCCTTCCTCACATAGATGATCTTTTATATCAATTGAAGGAAGTTGTCTATTTTACCAAGCTGGATTTGCATAGTGGATACCATCAGGTTAGAGTTGCAGAGCAAGATGAATGGAAGACTGCTTCCAAAACAAAGAAGGGATTGTATGATTGGCTGGTTATGCCTTTTGGCTTTACCAATGCCACTTCTACTTTCATGAGATTAATGAATGATGTACTCAGACCTTTTCTTGATGATTTTGCTATTGTATATCTGGATGACATTCTGATTTTTAGTAAAACATGGGAGGAACACTTAAAGCATGTTAAGAAGAAATTAGATGTTTTGAAAAGAGAGAAACTTTATGTTAAACTCTCCAAATGTGAATTTGGCCAAACCTCTCTAAATTATTTGGGTCATATAGTAGGGGGTGGTGAATTGAAAATAGATCCCTCTAAAGTTGCAGTCATTGTAAACTAGCCTAAACCCAAGTTTGCTACAGAAGTGAGAAGCTTCTTAGGAGCACCACAATATTGGAGGAAGTTCATCTCTAAATTTTCCTCAATTGCAGCTCCCTTACATGCTTTGATAGGATTGAACAAGTGTTTCAATGGGGAGGCAAACATCAGAAATCCTTCGACACCTTGAAGGAAAAGACTAGTATAGCACTTGTACTAGCACTACCTGATGTACAAAGACCATTTGAGACCCAAATAGATACTAGTGACTATGCCATGGGAGAAGTGTTGACACAGCATAGTAAACCCATATGTTATCATTTTGAGACTTTTAATTCTGCAGTAGTTAACTAGCCTACATATGATAAAGAATTGTATGCATTAGTTCAGAGTGTGAAAAAGTGGAAACATTACTTAATGTGCAAAGAGACAGTAATACATACTGATCATCAACCACTTCAATATCTACACTGCCAAACTAAGTTGCAACAATCAAGACATTACAGGTGGATGGGTTTTCTACAATAGTTTCATTTAGTCATCAAATATAAAAAGGGCATACATACAAAATTGCAAACATGTTATCTAGACCCATTATAAATGCATCTACTATACTTAATCATAATTTTGTACTACATGAAAGCTACATTGAACAATATGCTCAAGATATAGACTTTAAAGATGTATATCCAACTTTGAGTCAAGGAAAAAGGGTAGAAGAATTGGATTATCATGTGAAGGACCAACTCTTATATCATTGTGGGAAACTCTGCATTCCAAAAATAGTGAGAGTAAAGATAATGGATGAGCACTTGTGTTATGTGCAACATGCTTACAACGGAGCAAAACATTCTTCTACACAGAGATATCCTTTTGAAACCTATTTTGGTTTCATACCAAGGTCTCCTTTGGATTTTGTCCTTGGTAAACATACCACCGTTCATGGACACAATGATGTGCACAAGGCAACTAGGTTCATTGAACAGATCCAGGAGATCCACTAGGAAGTATAGGAATAGCTGGAAAACGCCAAGCCAAATACAAGGCAAGGCATGACAAGCATCGGGTGGAGCATAGTTTTCAAGATGGTGACCAGGTTTGGCTGTATATCAGCAAGGATAGGATGCAAGGTGAAGGTAAAAAGCTAAAGCCTATTAGGTATGGACCTTTTAGGATACTTGAGAAGATTGGTGAAAATGTTTTTTACCTTGATCTACCCACTTACATGCACATTACTCAGTTGTAAATGTAGATTACTTGAGATTATTTGAAACTTCAATGATTGAGGATACTGAAGAGCAAAGTCAATTGCCTTCTATTGATGACCTGCTACCTGAATATCTGAATGAATTACAGGGAGACATAGTCTTGGATAGGAAGGTGAGGACAACACGCAGAGGAGATGTTGAGTACCTCAGAATTGGACTCAAAGGTTCGAAGCAAAGCAGTGTAAAGTGGATTGAGATCAAAGAAGTGAGACAATAGTACCCTCACTTAGTCAATGCTTGAAAAACCAACTTTTGGTGGTCCAAAAGCTTCTCAGCGGGAACACCGTGATCCAAATTAGATCCATAAAGAGTAATAAAAGAACCATGGCTGTACCAGGTCGGGTCAAACTTCAAAGATTTTAGAACAGTGATCAAAAACACCTCTAAACCAGTGGTAGTTGGCAGCCAGCGTGGAACGATGAGGACCTCGGTCATAGCACACTAAATAAGGCCCATGGACACTGCGTAGGAAGCGGAATTAGCCCCTAAGAAGCCCGAATCAAGAAACGAAGGGAGTCACTAGGCGAAAACCCTCAAAATGGAGAGGCCCCGAGCACTCGGTCACATGAGAGCCAGGAAAACCATGGGGAGAAAGGCTAAAGGCAAAGGTAGGACTTGCACTCCAAAAACTGGCTGTATTGATCAGAGGCATCCCTAGGCGGTAAGAAGTTTTGGCAAAAACAGAGTGATTCCACTCAGCACCTGACGTGTGGCATGCGGAGGAAAGAGAAAACCATCACTCATCGCATGCTAAAAATCGAGCAAGTCAATCACGCGAAACGAGCAAATGGTGTCAGATCTAGGGGCCCTAGATCTAATGGCTCAGATCGCGCCCGATGAAGAAGATGGATTTGATGGAGGATTAAGCCACGATATGAAAGAATTTGAAGTTCGAATTGACCGCCAAGGTGGCAGATGACTTATTCCATAATTTAACTGAAGAAATGAACCAACGAAGCAAGCTGGCGCAGTCCACAGGAGGACAAGTGGCTGCTCCCTGTGAGTCTGATGATGACACCGAGATACTGAACTCCAAGCGTTGCTATAGTAGGCGATGTGATGGAGTTGGAAGAGGAATCGAATAGCCATGAGCTCGAGTAGCTTTAAAGCCATGCACAGACCAGAAGAAGAAGGGGATACACACCCACACATACGCAGAAGAACAAAGAATGCAGACAAAGAAAGAAAAAAGTAGTGAGAAGACAGAGGGCTGAGCTAACCAAAGGCAGCATTGAGCACCAAAGGGCTTGAGACATTCGAGCCATCCCAGAAGGGGATCTGTCAGGACCGAGCACCACATTGGGCTCCTTCCATTGTAGACCCGAGAGGTTAGAAAGTTGGGAAGGCCAAGAGTCTGTGTACTCCAGTGGCTTAGGAAATCCAAGAACCACCCTGCCAAGCTATCCTGTGACAGGAGACTCATAATGAGCTCCTTTCTTTGTAATTCTTTGCTTTAAGACACAATAAATAAGGCCACCATTGAAAGCTGGACTGAAGATGTAGCCCTCGAGGATAAGGTGAACTCCTTATTAATTTCTTGTGTTCTTATATTTTCTTACTGTATTTCTTCTTTTTCTTCCATTTTCAAGTGTCTATGTATTTGCAATCTGATCGATCTATTGCTTAAATAACATAGGCACACACCAGCACATGAGTCTGTAATACCTTCATTTAATAATTCTTAACTGAAATCACTCATAGGGTGATTATTAGATAAAAAATATACTATAACTTTTTTATATTGTCAATTTAGACACACCAACAAGTTTTAGGATATTTTATGGCCTTGGATTAGGTGTGTGCATAGAAGACTCTCCAAGGCCATTTTGAACTGTCAAACATAGAAATCTGAATAGTGAGTGCAAATCCAATAGCGTTAGCGAGACGAAGAAAGCTCCGAATCTGGGAGTTAAGCACGAGGGTTTTGAAGATAAGGAAGAGAGATACTCCCTCTCATACTTGTCAGATCTTACCTCAAGACTATTCTGCCTAGATTCTGACACAAATTGGTAACCTTAGTTGCTTCTCCTCGGGATCTACACAGGTGGCTGCAAAGGGGAATCCCATGGAGCCTAAGGTCGATGTTGTATCACTCTCAATGGCACTTATGGAGGGCACCCTTGTGAAGCTTGGGGGCTTGTACTGGCACAAACTATTGTTAGGAGGGCAACATAACTTCCTCTGTTACTTTCACTGGTAGGACTGGGTCGTCATTATCCCAGATTATCTTTGGAAGGCCCCTTACTTCACTTTCGTGTATTTTGGTGTCTGGTCCTCATCACCCAGAGCAGAAATACTTGAAATTTGTTTGACTGGCTGACATGTTTTAAGGACTTTTTAGTGTTTACTCTATGCTCTTAGTTGGCCTAGCTTTCATTTTTTCTTGAGTCTTTAATTAGATCTTAATTAAAAATTCAAAGTAGTTGATCGATCGCCTAGACGATCTTGAAGACTTTGTGGTCTTTCACCACCAAGTTTAGAGCCTTCTCCTAGAATGCGCAGAGGTAATACTGCCAGTGGGTTTCATCCCGTGGCAGCCAGCGCTTCAGGGATTGATCCTCCCCTAAGGGGCATTAGTGTTCAGGATAGACCTGGTACTTCCACAGAACTAGAAAGGAACAGACCAGTTCTTTCTCGAGCTATTTTTCAATCGAAAGATAACATTGAGGTAGATGAACTCCCAGAGTCATTAGCGGCAACAAATTCTCCTCTACCTTCTAGTCATCTAGACATATTACAATACGTTGGGACTCTGATGCATAAACCATCAAGTACAGTTCATATTATGCGCTTACCTTCAATGGCCACCACTGGAAGCATGGCTTCTACCATGAGTGCTACAACCATGTAGACTCCGACATCAGTACGAGGGTGAGGAACTATTTCCATCCCCTCTGCATATTTATTTGGGTCTTCTGCTAGCACATCCTTAGTTGGGTCTACCTCCATTCCTTCTACAAGTGGAAATTCCGAAGCCAATGCATCTAGTTTTGTATTTTTCCTATTTGGCACCCATTTACAGGGTATTTTGTCAGTTCCATTTAGTGCCTCCACATCCATGATGGGTGGGTTAGCTTCATTTCATGGTTTTCCATTTGGAAGTGGTCATATTCCACATTCCAACCCGATGATAGGATCTATGCCTTTTTCTTATATAGGACAGGGTAGCAATCCCTTTTAAGTTTGGACTAACCCTGCGGTTAATGACATAGGAACTGGGAATCCATTTTTTGGCCAACAAGGGAATAGGCCATACTCCACAGTTAGTTCATTTCGAAGTATTCCTCCCTTAGCTTCTACTTGGAATCCTTATCAAGGGTTATCAACTCCTTATAATCCTTTAGGAGGGAGTTTTGCTGTTTATGGAGGCTTTTCGACCGTAGTTTGTCAAACTTCGAGTTTTGCTGGATCACAAGGTCCACCTTTTGGTTTAGCTAGTTCTACTAGTTACTTTGGGTAGCCTGGTGTCTTACAAAATCCAAGCCAATCTTTTCAGAACTTTGGGAACTCTACCCAATCTGGGTGGAATCCCCAAGGTCCTTCTAGGCTTCCTTCTCTGGCAACGTTGAATTTTCCAGATCTCACGAAATTGAAAAACGATCCAATCAAATACAATTCGGCCTCACCTCTGTCCCAACCAAACTCCCATTGGACATTCGAAAGTTTGAGGGGAAGGGTGGTGAGGACCCAGGTGACCATGTAACCACATTCCATTTGTGGTGCTCATCAAACTCCCTCATCGATGATTTTGTTAGGTTGAGACTCTTTCAACACACCTTAATTGGCACTGCAACCAAGTGGTATATAGAGTTTCCAGGGGGAAGCTTAACATATTTAACCGATTTGGCTAACATCTTCCTAAATCCTTTCTAGTTGCCCATCCGTTATGATGCCGGAACTAAACATATGGCCAATTTTTGTTAGGACATGGAAACTCACATTTCTGATCATATTCAGGAACGGAGATGGATAAAGAGGTTCATTAAAGCCTAAATTCCTCCTGAATACCAGCTTGAATAGTTTTTGAAATCCTTACAACTAGAGATCTTTAAGGATGTATCTCTGTCTGGAGTCTATTCTGAAGAGCAAGCTATTTTTAGTGCCCAAGAGTTAGAATTGATTTACTCTCAGTCTAGGATTCTACAAAAAACCTTTCCTAATGCTCCTGGGACTAAGGTTGATATAGCTAAGTCGAAGCCAGGTCCCCATGTGGATGGTATAGTTGGATCCATAGACACAAATGTGGTGAACATGTTGAGCCAATTGCAGAAATTGTCTTTACAAAATGCTCCTACCAATCAGGTCACATCGTCTAACGCTTTGTCTTCTCAACCCTCTTTCGTTAATGTCGCCCAATCTTCCAACCCCAAAGGAAATCAAAATTACAATGGGAAAAATAAAGGACGAAGTAAGAAAAAGAGTCAATATGGGAAGACTGAAGCAAATAAACCTGGCAATAATGCTGGTGGTGGTGGAAATGAGTCTAGAAAGAAAGTCAAGTTTCCATGCAAACTATGCAGTGGAGACCATTTAACTCATCTCTGCACAAAAATTCAAGATGCTCAGTGCTTGTTAGGGTAGAAAGGGGCTTCTAGCTCTTAAGCTATGTTAACCAACCCTTTTCCCCAAGGGCAGCAAATGCTCGTTGGTGCGTATTCAAATCTTAGTACTTTGCAGGGGGCAACCAGGAAGAGGAGAAATCATCAAATGTTTTCATGATGGGTTCTAACATCCATGTGGCTAGTCATTCACGTGATTACGATGAAATTGAAACTTCCAAGGACAAAATTGCTTCTGGAAATACCAACCTTCATATTGAGCAACCCTCTGTTGAGAATATACCATGGATACCGAAAGGTTCCTCTAAACGTTCGACTATCAATCTTAATGCTAGGGCTGCCTAGAATTACTCCATTGTTGAGAATTTGGCTCAGAGTCCATGTGCTATGTCCACTTTAGAGGTCCTCCAGTTGTGTCCAGCTCAATGAAGTGATTTTCTTTTGGTGATAGGGGCAGTTGATCCAAATAACTCTTTCGTGCCCACTTTTGACATGCTTAATTTCAAAAAGTGACTCCCTCATCACATGGATTTTAAAATAAAGTCTACCTACCAAGAAATTAACATTTTTCAAACTGTTATTGATGAAGGAGCTTCCACGTGCATCATGTCGATGTCATGCTGGAAGGCCATTGGATTGCCTTCGGCTGTTCCTTCAACTACCCTCCTAACAACATTTGACAAGCATTCTCATAAGCTGCATGGGATTATCCCGGCATTTCCCATATGTGTTGGGGGAAAGGTTGTTAATATCGAAGTAGAAGTCATTGATGCTAACCTAGATTATAATCTCCTCTTAGGAAGGAACTGGGCATACAAAATGGATACAGTTGTTTTGACTCTGTTTCGTGTCATTTTCTTTCCTCATGAAGTGAAATTTTTTAAGGTTGATCAATTGGATTATTCTTCAGTTGATCCTTGAGCAACATAAAATTCTACTATTCCCTTAGTGGATAACCCTCATCTGCCTACTGAGAATCTGGGAGTTGGGATGTATTCTTCATTGATGGGTACATTTGATTTTCCCTCTCTTATTGCTAGAATCAATGTCGTTTCATCATCCAAGGAGTCTTCACGAGAAGGGTTCTTCCAGACTCATTATTTTTCAGACCCTTGAACCTTGCCTTCACCTACGACCACATTAGATGAAGGACAAGTTGGTGGAATGTCATTTCCTATGTCTGTAGTAGAGCTTAGATATCAATCTATCATGAACTCTATAGAAAACCATTCTACTCCTTTATCAGAGGAGGAGTTAGATGGTGATGTGGCCCCAGCTTGGACCCTTGATTCTATCTCTGCTATGGACTTCTTAGATATGGTTTTACCATCCAAGGAAGCAATCCTAGAAGTAATGATGGGGTAGATCAACCTTGGGAAGACTTACACCATCGTTCATATTTTCTTCCTCCATTATAGGAAGTAGAATCTAGGTTCTTCGAGCTGTTTACTAGTGATGTTTGTACGGTATCAAATCCTTTGGCTCCAGCACACTTTCGCGCCGAAGGTAATATGTTGATGATTTCAAAATGACATCTATAAACATCTCTAGGAACCCTAACATGATTGAGAATCTCTTCATCGGAGCTGAAAGTTCCCCTAAAGAAATTCAAATTTACACCGACCTTGTTAAGGAGTTTCGAGATGTATTCGCTTGGTCCTATGAAGAAATGCCTGGCATTGATCCATCCATAGTTCAACGTGAGATCAAGATGTGTGAAAATTGTAAGTTGATTCGTCAGAAGCTTCGGCCAGTTAATCCTAGGAAAGCAACAGTTATTAAAGTTGAAGTAGAGAAGTTGCTCAAGGTAGGTTTTATATACCCTGTTCCTCTTACAGATTAGGTTTCTAATCCAGTCCCTGTAGATAAAAAGCAAGGAACAATCTGAGTATGCATTGACTTTAGATACCTAAAAAAAGCTTGTCCCAAAGATAATTACCCCACACCATTTATTGATCAGATTATCGATGAATGTGTAGGTAATGAGATTTTCTCCTTCATGGATGGTCTTTCCGGTTATAATCAGATCTCTATCCATCCTAAAGATCAGCATAAGATGGATTTTATATGTCCTTGGGGTGCCTTTGCATATAGAAAGATGCTTTTTGGTCCTAAAAATGCTGGAGCTATCTTCAAGTAGGCCATGTCATATGCTTTCAACGACATCAAACATATCATCGAAGCATACTTGGATGATTTAGCTTCTCGTTCTTGAAAGAGAATTGATCATCCTAGTCACCTTCAATTGGTTTTCGAGTGATGTTGGTTTTACAAGATCCGGTTGAATCCCAATAAGTGCATTTTTGCGGTTACATCTGGTCGGTTATTAGGGTTCATTGTGTCAACTAAAGGGATTCAAGTTGATCCCATCAAGGTAGAGGCAAAAGTTCAATTGCCTCCCCCATCCTCAATTCGAAAAATTCAAAGTCCTCAAGGGAAGGCTAATTTCTTAAGAAGGTTTATAGCGAATTATACCGATATCACTAAAGGGTTTATGCATTTGCTACAGAAAGGAGTTCCATTCATATGGGATGACTTTGCACAATGGTCATTTCATGCCTTGAAAAAGGAATTAGTTTCTGCCCCACTTTTGAGTCCACTAGATTATGGTAGGGATTTCCTTTTATATCTCGCCACTGCAGAATCAACCATAGGTATGGTTCTCATTCAGGAAGACGATGCTCTCATGGAGCATGTGATTTATTACTTGATTCAAGGCTTGGTAGGTCCTGAACTTCACTATTCTCCTATTAAGAAGTTGGCTTTGGTAGCTCTCCATGCTGTCTAGTGGCTCCGCCATTATATCTTGCTACGTAAAACTTTTGTCTTAGTGGTAGTCAATCCATTCCAATTTGTCCTCAGTAGGTAAGTGATTGGGGGAACGTTGGCCAGATAAATCATTCTTGTGGACAAGACTGATCTCCCTAGTATCAAATGATATGTAGCAACAAAGAGCACAAGAGAATCTACTTTTCTCTAAACATGTTTCAATTCATTAATGAATACTAAGAGGTGTAACAGACCCTACCTCGATCTAACGCTTGTTTGAGGTAGTTTTATTCCAACAACTCCAAGACGTTCTCTTTTAATAACCTGCATACACAAACAAACACACATCAAAGCATACCTACGTATAACAAAACATGTTCATTATGAAGATCAAGGAGCTCATAAAATAAACCATTGGAGACAGCTCATTGAGAAAAACAAACTTGATTATATTAACTTTATGAATAAAAGAACCTTACAACCTTTGCCTTGATGTTGCACAAGTTCTTTCGAGGGTCCAGCAGGAGTCTCCTCTACTTTGACAAACCTCACTTACTTCCCAAATGACATGAAAGGTATGTGATCTCTCCTCTCACAAGCTCAAAAAGGAAGCCTAGTTTTCAGCAGCATTTACCCTCAAGAATCTTCAGCTTTCAACCTCCCTCACAACTAGTCCAATGCATAAATTTATAGTGCAAATGGAAAAGTTGCAGGTCCACCATTGAAGGGATAAGTTCCTCCTTTAATGAGATAAGCACCTCATATCATGGAGTTAGCTCCCTTAGTTATGGAATGGATGAAGTAAGGTGGAGCGGACTTTCCAGCGTAATATTCCTTCTAGAAGCCTCTAGAAGTGACCCAAGATGAGTTTTTAAGAATGAACTCACACTTTTTAAAATTTACAGGGGTTTGCACCCATTACTCAATAGACAAAGCAGTCAAGTTCATAGGAAACATGACCATTGGGTGCGGCACCGCAGGCAATTCTAGGAGAAAGTGTGAAACCAGGATTTGAGACCTTTTTAAAGTCTTTCTCCCATTTTCAAGGCTTGACATGAAGAGCAGAGGTTTAAGACTTGAAAAGGAGGTATGTGAGTGTTGATGGAATCACACAAACTGTAGGAATTCATGGTGACAATTTTTTTTGTAACAGATTTCCCCCTAAAGTGTGAAGCCTATAATAGATGAGGATGGATTTTTTCATCTAAGAAGAGTGAAGGAATTTATCATTTCAAGGATCTTCCTATGGATACCCTAGTTGAAACTATAAAAACATTCAACGCAAAATATATATATATATATGTGTGTGTGTGTGAAAATATCATCATTGAGGTAGGCATTCCCATACTCAAATCAAAACTAACTAAGAACTATCTAAAACTGCTCTGATATAGGAATGATTTCGTATTACATCACAAGTAGGAACACATGGACACAGTATGGGCACATCCATCTATTTATGAATAGTCCACTATATAATGATAAAAAAATTCCTCGCAGCCTAGATGGTGGAAACTAGATCCAGGGTCTTCATTTCTACTTCCTGAACTAGTACGATTCTATCCATGTGAATGAATGTGTCGAAGTCGAACATGGTAGAAACCACTTGATTACCAGTCAATGATGTAGACTGTTAACATGTGTGAGAGGAACTACCAGTAATGTCAATAGCCCTCAAAGTACTCAGTACAATCCATGAAATGTGAATGAATGAGTCGATGTCGAACATGTCACAGAATCCATTGATCGAAGGTAAATGATGCAACCTGTCGTCAAAGGTGAGAAACCTACCATTGAGGCATGCAGATTCCAAGGTACTGATGATTTCTAGATAATGAGTTGGAGTCGATAGAAAGCGATCCATCATAGGCAAGCCCATAACATGAAATCATAGATCAAGTCTGAAGAAATATGTTTAGCAAGAACTAACTTAGGGATGGTCAATGATGGATGAATTTTTTTTTGCAGGTGAATGGTTTATTTACACAGACCTCTTGAACACATAACAACACTGTAGATGGCTTGGTGATAGTTGACCCAAATTTAATACCCAGAAACCAGCTAAAGGCTTTCAATGTGGCTTGATTAACTGTTAGGTAAAGGATTTGCCAACCCAGGTGGATAAACATTGTTGTGTTCAAGAGTGACAGAAAGTTTTTCAAACACAAAGTACGACAAACAGGTTCATTTTTCTCTCTTTTCCCCCACCATTTCTGGCAAGTACGTCTTTATTTTTGACAAGCTTGAGGAGGATAACATTTGCTTGGTTATAAGCTCATCGTTCGGATGAGTCCAACTTAGTTTAGATTCAAATCCTAAGAAGGAGTGGTCTATTCCTGTTTGTAATTGAACAGGTCCTTTATTGTGAAATCTTAACGAGTCTAGTATAGGAGAAACTCGGTATTTTTCAATTTTAGGGAGTTAGAAGAAAAACTTAAGAAAACTCCATGGTTGTCCTTTTTCGTAAATTTGTGTCTCCCAAACCCGAAAAAGTTTTAAATAATACTTGAGAGAACCACTTGATCATTACGACCAAGGAATACTTTTCATGATTAGTGCCTTCAATCTGAAAAAGTAAAAAAGCGATCGAAAACACGTCGTTTTATTACCAATATCGAACTTGAAACGACAAAAGTTTGGCAATCTTTTTATGTTTATACGGTCGGAAAAGAGCTATAAAAGGACTGTCTTTTTAATTCCCCTTTAACGAGTTCAAAAAGAAAAACTCGACAATCTTTTCATATTTTACGAGTCAGAAAAGAGCTTAAAGAGGACTCCTATGTGTTTTTTGTTGAAAATGACCAATTTCACCTGAATCCCTAATATTCTGCACAAAAACTGCAAACATTACTCATATCTGTTTTAAAATAATAAAAATGCACCAAAAAATGACCTTTTCAAAGTAACAAATAAATAAATTTAATTTATTTATTCAAAAAATCTTATAAAAAGAGTTTTTACAAGTTCATTTTTACCATTTGCCTTTGGAGTAAAAAGTAAGAGTTTTTGGTAAACAACTTCCTCTGGAGATTGCGCAAAATCCTACTACTGGAATCAAGAACCATCTTCTCCAGGTAATCCACAACGTCCCTAACTTGCATTTCATCCATTTGAAATTTTGTTTTAGGGTTTCGAAATCGTTTTTTAGAGTAAAATTAGGGCAAAAATATCACCTGCGGGAGTTGCGGAGGGGCGCCATGTGGCCCCTGCGCACCCGGACTTTTCTGTGCACATAGAAAAGTTGGGGTGCCACACCTAGCCTTAAGGAGAAGTGTGTACCTACGCACTGTCTCTAAAGGGATGGGTACGAACCCCGCGAAATGCGGATTTTGAACCCTAGTTTCTCCATTTTTGCCCCATAGAAATTTGGAATGAAAATTCTAATCCACCTATTTTGCAATGTAGGTACACAATATGCTTGTTTGGCGGGAAAGAGAGCACAAGGATGTGGATCAAGATGCATTGCTCCATCTGCCTTCATTATAGGCATTGAGAGCATGCAGGCTTTTCAAATTTTGGACCATACCTAGCATGAGGGCACAGGTAGACTTTTTACAATGGTTGGTGAATAGGTGGAGCATACAGGACTAGTGCTTCATTATTGGTGGCAACCGGCTCGAAATTGAGTCGGATGACATATACTTTTTGACTGGCTTGCCCAAGAGAGGCGAGCAATTATCTCTGTTTGGATCTAGGCCAGGTGGCCAATCTGTCGCTAGTCTCTGACTAGAGTCCTGTAATGACCAGACTCTGGACAAACAGATAGATGTTAAAACCATCTCCCATCCTGAACTAAAGTTGATTGCCTTTACTGTTACTAGACTCTATGGGAGTGCATCATTGCATCTAGCTACAGGTTCCCAGATGCGCATGACAGTGGACTTCTTCCGAGGCACCATCTTCAACTGGTGTGATGCTGTATTGGCCAATGTGAAGGGCCAATTGACTAGGGCGAAGAATGGGCAGCTAAATAACTTTGGTTATGGTTATTTAGTTGTCAGCTTCGCCCTAGAGAGGGTACCGATGCTAGTTCCATAGCAATTCACTGTTGAGGCTGGACTTGCCCAAGATCCTCGGGTTATGCGATGGGTTGCAGTTATGGCCTGCCATCCTGAGGAGGGTACTGAGGTTGTTCGATTCACTCCAGAGTATTTCTGTTGGTTAGAGAACCAACTCTTTATTATCCAATATTTTCCATACGCTGCGATGGATTATCGTGGCAATCGCGACATGACTCTTCCACCAAGAGAGCAGTGGGATGATAGAGGTAAAATTTGTTTTTCAACATTTTAATTTTATATGTATGTTTTTGTATTTTTAAAAATCGTCCCAAAACTAATAGTAAAAGTTTTAAATGCAGATGTGGGTCCACGGTGACCAGCCGCTCTCCATCCCTATGATTGGAGATAACCAGCTGCCGCAGCACCAGCCCCATAGGACCAGTCAGCAGAGACCTTGTCCGAGTTGGAGAGCCATCTAGAGCGCTTGACCGCAGATATGCCAGAGTCTAGCATAGATGACATTCCTCTTCGGCTTCAACGCTATGTGATTGGGGTCCCAGGACCTTTTAGGAGGTTCCTTTGTAGGGTGGCCCGAGCAGTGGTGTCTTATCGGGATCATCACTAGTGATAGGATGATTTCCTTGTAGACTCTTTTTTGGACTTTTGATACTATCATTTTTGTCGATCATAAGGTGTTTTTCAAACTATGATCGAGGACGATGTATATTTTGACACACTCTTATGCTATGCTATTCTATTACTATGGTTATCTTGCAAAACATGTTTATGAGATGTTTTTAAATTTACTGTTTGATTTAATGCAAATGT